>PITA01005556.1:0-109323 GCA_004023965.1 Spilogale gracilis | reverse complement strand
TAACCTCTTTGACATCGGCCACAGCAACTTCTTTCAAGACACGTCTCCAAAGGCAAAGGAGACAAAAGCAAAAATGAACTTCTGGGACTTCATCAAAATAAAAAGCTTCTGTACAGCAAAGGAAACAATCAACAAAACAAAGAGGCAACCCACAGAATGGGAGAAGATATTTGCAAATGACACTACAGACAAAGGGCTGATATCCGAGATCTATAAAGAACTACTCAAACTCAACATCCAAGAAGATGATGAACACATCAAAAAAATGGGCAAGAGACATGAAGAAGCACTTCTCCATAGGAGATATACAAATGGCTAACAGACACGTGAAAAAATGTTCAGCGTCACTAGCTATCAGGGAAATTCAAGTCAAAACCACACTGAGATACCACCTTATACCAGTCAGAATGGCCAAAATTAACAAGTCAGGAAACAACAAGTGTTGGAGAGGCTGCGGAGAAAGGGGAACCCTCTTACACTGTTGGTGGGAATGCCATCTTTGGAAAACAATGTAGAGATTCCTTAAAAAATTAAAAATAGAGCTACCCTATGACCTTGCAATTGCACTAGGCATTTACCCCAAAGATACAAAGTGAAAAGAAGGGCCATATGTACCCCAATGTTCATAGTAGCAATGGCCACAATCGCCAAACTGTGGAAAGAGCCAAGGTGCCCCTCAACAGATGAATGGATAAAGAAGATGTGGTACATATATACAATGGAATACTATACCTCCATCAGAAAGGATGAATATCCAACTTTTGTAGCAACATGGACTGGACTGGAAGTGATTATGCTGAGTGAAATAAGCCAAGTAGAGAGAGTCAAGTATCACATGGTTTCACTAGTGGTGCATAAGGGGTAACCTAGAGGACAGTAGGAGAAGGAAAGTAAATGGGAAGTAGGGTAATCCAGGGAGAGAAACGAAACAACAGAGACTTTGGATACAGAAACAAACTGAGGGACTTGGAGGGAGGGGGGTGAGGGAATGGGAGAGCCTGGTGGTGGCTACTGAGGGCACCTACTGCATGGAGCACTGGGTGTGGGGAATGGGGAATGAATCTTGGAACACTGGAAAAAAAATTTAAGTAACAATAAAAAAAAAAGAAATGCTGTGTCTAAAAGTAAATGCAAAAAAAAAAAAAAAAAGCAAACTGAAAGCATGTGCACTTTCAAAAAGCAAGGGATATCTATATGGCAATTCTGGTCTGTGCCATAGAGCTTACCTGTGGCCAAAGGTGGACCATAAGCAGTACTAGACACTTAATGTATGGGCATAAGGGTATCTTGCCCCAGGAATGTTCATCCCCATCATTCCTATCATCTATGTAAATAAGACTTTCCATCCCTGGGATGTAACTCCACAGGTCTATAATTTAGTCTAATCTGTCAGAATTGGATTTGAGTTTGCCTCTCTTGGTTCCTCTATTTACTATGTCTTCTTGGACAGATAATTTAACCTCTTGAATCAGGCTCCTATTTACAAAAGAGAGATAAAAAGGCAATAGTATTAAATGAGATAGTGTACACAGTCTTAGGATAGTATCGTGCATTCTTTTGTTCTCTCAAGGCATAGAGGAAGAGAAGCTAGTTCTTTTCCCACATTTATTGAATATAATGAAAAATGGGATTGTACTTCCTGTCAGTTATAGGTATGATTTGATCTTCAAATCAACACAATATCAGAATTAGCAGAGTTAAAATCTAGTAAAATTTCAGCAATGACATGACATTATAGTAATACTTATTTTCTTCTCTAGCACGCTGGTCATGAGTCTACCCCTTGCTTAATGTTTTGCCTTGCTTATAATCTCTAGAATCAAAAATACATAGGCACTTTTGTGACTATCCATTTATTTACAAGGATAGATTGTCATTTCCTTTTATCTATACTAAATCAAATATATAAAATCTTGTAACATGCAAATTTTTTTTAAAATTTTGAGTATAAGATCTTTCAAGACTTAACATGCATTCTCTCACTAGGATTGTTTTCTGCCTTAATTATTAATGTGACTATAAAACAAACAAAAATATTATAATAAAACATTTAGGGTCCCCTGTTATTTTCCATTCAGAATGTGAAACTTTGACTTCTTTTATTTAAGCATGAGCAAATACATCTAAGTATATGATTGTGCCATGTACCTGTAAGTAATGAGTATGGAAATTTCACTTAACATACAACATATCAAATCAATGATTACACTTAACAAACTCAGAATCAAGGGATAAACTTCAATATTGGGTAAGCTACAATTTATTTGTTTTCTTTCATGAAAGGTGAGAGACTCATTCTTATTTCAGTGTTTTTGTGACAGACATGAATTTGGTTTACAGCTTCCCACTCTGTTCTTTTAACATCATTCAAATATATTTAGAAGGAAATAAAGTCAACACTGATGGCATTGTTGGCCAAATTATATTAAGAAACTCTGATAAGAATATTAGAAAAATGGAAAACATGATAGAGAATAATGAATTTAAAAAAATCTCCTGGAAACATTAAGCATTAAAAGAAAGAGTGCAGTAGCTAGAAGCAAGAGCACAGGGGGGAAAATATCACTTTAATCCCTTGCTAATTCTCACAGATCTGAGTTCTCTATGAAAACTGAGATATGAAGCTCACTGGCCTTAGGCATATAAAAGGCATCAAAAGTGAAAAAGATCACACCAAGTTGCGGCAAGACTTGATCTTTATGCTTGGAAAAAAAGAATGAGAAAGCCTAATCTTGCACTAGCTCTGTATAAGATGAGAGATTTCCAGACACATCATAAATGTTAAGAAAATACTTTAAAAAAAAGAGCTTTTTTGAAAACATGAAACTAAATGTAACAAAATAAAATTATTCAGAATATCAAGGATCACATGAAACTACACTACTATTGTTAAAAACAACATATAATAGCAACTGGAAAAAAATTAACAGATATATTTGAATATTTAGGTGATGAAAAAATTACTAAATAAAATATAAATATGTAAAATATTTTATTTGGATTTTATTTAAAAGGTTTTCTATGAGATGAATTGTTCATAACAAGATATTTAATAGAGATTTAAATCAAGAAATGAAATAAATTTTGATCATTGAAAAATACACAGTAATTAAGAAAAATCAGAGTTCCCCATAGTAGTAACCAACCTATAGATCTTAATCACAATTTACTAGTTATTATGTTCATTTTATTCACAATATTATAACTCTGAGTTGGGATGGGTACAGAAGCTAAGATACCAAATGACAAACATTTATGAAAGCTAATTCATCAGTGTCTGTCTTTGCTCCAAAGGACAGCAATGTTATTTAGAAGATAAAATAGTGCATCATGGAGAAAGAACCACCATGAGTTTTTGTCTTTATTTTTGTTTTAAATTTTTACTCCTATCATGTTAAAGAACAAATGACAGGAATCTTTGAAGAACTGATACTCAAAGTTGCCTATGGCTTTAAAATTCTGTGCCACCTTAGATTTTATGGCAATAATTCTCAACTTGAATGCATATAGCGATCATCTGTCTTACTTGATAAAAGTTAAATGCTCAGGTCATACCCTGGAGATATTGATTCAGTGGGTCAGCTAGAGGCTTGGAATCTATAATCTAAACAAGTTCTCCAGGAGGTTGGGTTACAGCTGCATATTGGCTCGCAATTTAAGAGACAGTATTCTAGAGGCTGAAGTAAAAACCCAATTCCCGTATTTGCACTCGCTGGTGATAGAGAAGACTTATACCCTTTTGAAATATGGAGAAAATACTACTATTGCATTTGTAACTTCAGGAATGTCATGGCAGGGAGGCGATATATCCACCAAAATCTATTCTCCTCTTTGTCCGTACAAACCAGACTGAGACATGGTTGTCCAGTCACCTACATTCAATAGATAGATAGATGAATCACGTGATAAGCTCTCACCAACAGAATACAAGTAGAAGTGATATGTTCCCTATCTTCTCAGTGAATTTAAGAATAGTATCATACTTCCACTATACTACTTCCCCTCTTCATGAGGCTAGAATGATAATGATCTTAAATCTTAAATGAACTTAAAAGCCACATATTAAAGTTGGAAGAGCTGCCATCAGTCTATCCCCCAAATAACTGCCAATTGTTGTAGATCACTATCCCTGGACTGTTAAAAGAGAGAGAAATCAATTTCCATGTTTTAAAACCTTTGAAATGTTTTTGGTTCACTTACTCATTATACTATTATATAAAATATAAGGGAAATATTATTATAATACAATTTCATTGTAATTAATATTACTCGTACTATAGGCCAAGGAGTAAGTTATTGCTTTAAATATCATCTCATTTGATCATCTAAACAAGCTCATGACATGACACTTATTTTTCTCATTTTATCAGGAAGGCAACTGAAAGCATAAAGAGGACTCAGACAGGCTTCTGGTTACTCAGGATTCTAACCCAGATGTGTCTATTGAAATTTTTGCTCTAACCACTATAAATTTAGGAAAAATTTAATATTTGCATCTATTTCCATAGAAAATTTAGTGACTTGTTGTGTCTGTAGATCTAATGATATTTGTTAGCATTATACTTAAACTGATAATCTGAAGAAGATTATCTCTTTTAATGATAGGGAGATTAATATTTCATTAACAGAGAAGAGACTTTAACAGCAAAACAACCTGAAGGAGGGATCAGAAGTAAATTGTCCCCAAGAGGATTGTTCATGCTAGCTTCCACAGCACATATACTAAAATTGGAATGATACAGAAAAGATTAGCATGGCCCAAGAGGGTTGATCAACAGTGTGTTAAATTGGAAATGCTGTAGGGGTGAGGTTTCCTAGACCCATACCAAATGGATCATCCAGGACTTGTAACACAGCAAGCTATAGCTGAGAAAATTAGTGTTTTCTGTTCGGTGTGAGGAAATAAACTAGGACCTGATCTCTGGGTAAAACAGCAAACTTAAAAAAAAAAAAAAAATTTTCCTCTGGTTTCTTAACTCTATTTTTTTTTGTGATTCTGTTTGTACTTAGCTGTATTTTGTTTTTAGGAATAAATGCTGAAAATTATAACAAGGAAATAATTCTTTACACCTGGTCAGGCAAGACTATAAAACATAAGATATCCAATGGCCAAACCCGATGTTGGCAGCAAAGCCCTACAGGAAAGACCTGAAAAGCTTGCTGAAGCTACAAGACCCTTATGCTATAAACCACAAGAATTCAGGGTAGCCAAAACTGCTGTTTCTTCCTCACAGGTTCAACTCCATTAAAGTCCTTCTTGAACTTGAATTCTGAGGTCCTAGGTATACACTGCTTAATTCCCTTCACTGTTTTTGTTTGTTTGTTTGTTTTGTTTTGTTTTTCCAGGCAATATGGAGAACAAACCAGAACCAAAAAAATGATTCTATATTCTGAAGGGACAATAAATTGATGACCCTTCAAATAAAGACATTCAAAATAATTATTCATCATTATTTTAGAAAAACAGGTGAGCAGTCCAGAGTAAGGTAGAGGGGAAAATGCTGAGGCCATGCTTCAGGGCATATCCACTAACATGGAAAAAGTTCTGTAGTTCATAGGAATCTTGCCTCAGAAGGCATTTTCTGGGGGCATTTTGGACATAAGTGAAGGTCCCTTTGAGGATCACAAAGTCTGAGGGGAATTGCTGAAAACTGGTTGAAGGAACCCTGAATAATAGCCAGTTTGCAATGTATGGGGTAATTTTTCACACAATGAGCACCTACTCCTTATCCCACTGACTTATAAATATCTTACAGGATCTTTAGGGGTTAAAAAAAAGGGTGACTTTCTAAACTTACTTTTGCATGATTTCAAAAAGCACTAAATTCTTTAATCATATAACTGGTAAGTTAGGGAAAACACCCTTCTATTTAGAACATTACCAAGAGCTGACTAGCAGTTTAAAAAATTACATACCAATGGTGGTATTTGTTTTTGGGTTTTGTTTTTGTTTTTGCTCTTCTTTCTGTTTGAGAGAGAGAGAGAGCATGAGAGAGCCATGAATGAATGGCAGATGAGGGGCAGAGAGAGAGGGAAAGAGAGAATCTTAAGCCAGCTCCACACCCAGCGCCCCATGGGAGCTGAAATCATGACCTGAGCAGAATGAGTCAGATGCTTAACCCACTGATCCACTCAGGTGGCCCAGTGGTGGTGTTTGATTCACTGATCCACTCAGGTGGCCCAGTGGGGGTGTTTAATTCAACATTTAATCATATCTATCAATGTGGATTTGTGGCTGTTGTATTCACCGCGATACATACATTTACATACATGAGGGAATTATATACGCACACACGTGTGTATGAGTGTGGGTGTTTAGTTAGTTCTTATTTCAAAATGTCAAATAATGGAAAAATAGTGACAATATTCAGTTGAATATTTAAAGTTGGGTTTCACAGCTTTGTCCACAAGTCCACAGTTACCAATTACTTGCTCTGCTGACATTTTTTTCTTTTTCTAATTAAACTATGGGATAGTTAAGATTAAGTGTACATTTTACAAAGAAACACAACATTGTATTTGACAAAATTATACTTCCAGGGTTTAAAGTAATGTCTGAGTACTACAATACTGTCCCTAGCATATTTATAAATAGTCTATTCAAAATTATAAAACACTCATTTCTTAAAGAATAGCAAAATGATAACAAAACATCAAAAGCTGAAAAACATTAGAGAAAAAATACATTTATCAGCTGCAGCAGGTCATTAGTTCAAGAAAGGAGAAAAATCTAAATCAAATTACTCTCTTCTACTGAATTAAGCAGTGAACCTGACTGAAGAAAAATCAATGAGATAGTGAAAGTTAAAAAAAAAATCCATTTATGTAATGAACAGTGGATAAGCATCTTTTCTTTAGAAGTGAATGAAAGCACCCTGCATAAAAATAAAGTCTTGCTGCTTAGAGATGTATGGTTTACCACTAATTAAAAAGTCATAGAGGAAATGTGATTTTCAAAATTACTAACCTGGGCCTGGGACATGTGCTGCTCAGATCTGCCACAGGGAACTTTGTTCCCTGAGAGCCTCTGCTGGGTCCCTCGTCTCTCCTCATTATTTACCATTGTGTCCACACTGAGGCTGCGTTTCCAGCAGCTGTGCCATTGCCAGCACAAGTGGGTACCCACACAAGTCCATTCCATCAGGACACTGGGCTCTTCTGATGGGTGACCTTAGCTGCAGAATAGCACACCTACCTAGTTCAAGTTTCTTTGTCCCAGTCTTTCTTTCCCCTCTCCTTTCGTAGGTGTCAGACCTCTACTGCATTCTGAAGATACTCCTCGCCTTCTATTTCCTCCCATTTGTCCTTCACAGTAAATTTTTGAATGTCTAATCCTACTTTGGTCTTTGGTTCTGGGAAAACCTAAATTGACATATGGTAACAATGAGTATAAAGAAAATGACAAATTTTATATATTTACATATTGGTTTGCATGAAAAATTTCCTCTCATATCCTTGCCTATGAAACAGACAGAGCTGCAGGTGTGGTGAGTTAGTAAGGTGGGTTTAGAGTCTTATTTTAAAAACTGGCTAAAAGGTTTTAGTGTTTGTTTCACTATTCATCAATCACACTTAGTCATGAAGAATTTCAGTTAAAGATTTTACAAACCGAAGAACATTGCTATCAGGGATATTCATATAATTAATGTAATCCACTGAGTGATAAATTTCATAAACTGTGAAAAGATAATAAAGAAATGAACAATTGAGCCTAAAATTATCCTAAAGGATTTTGCTCGCTAATTGATTCTGTTACAAGATTGTTTTAGTTAATCAAATAAAAATTGAATACCAAAGTTAAAATATTATGAAATGATGTGACATATTTTTAATATGTATGTGAAAAGATAAATGAGGTCCTTCTTATGTGGTAGAGTAAAAAGAGTGTTAATAAATTTAGAAATGAGCATATACTATTTTAAAAATCTTTGCTTGCCAAGAACTTTCGGTTTCTATTTTTGTAGCAGCTAACTGAGGATAAGATCAAGCACACAAAAATGGAATCATACTGGTCTCATTTGTGTTCTATTTAAAAAGATATAATATTTAAATTTAAAAATCTGCATGAACATGCAACACTACATTGGATGATTAATCCATTTGAAATGGATGTGAAACATGTTAACCAATAATTTAGAAGGAATTGACTTAAAATGATTTTGAAGCAAGATTTAATATATCTAATTATGTTAAGTTTAAAACACAATTAAAACTTACATAAGTCACTCCTTGAAAAGAGCTAAATTTATTATAAGAGCATTTCCAACTACATATTTCAATTAAAACAAGTGTCTGTGTGCAATATATAGTTACTAGAAAGCAACAAAACCAATTGGGAATATAAAAGAAAGGAATTTGAGAGGTTTTTTTAAAACAATGGAAGAACCGAATTCTATGAAATTAGCAAAGATGCATGAAATGCACTGATTTAAAGGTGATTTAACAATGTTTTATATTCACTTACTATTACTTGGAAATTATACTTTAAAATTATTTATTTGTTAGAGGCATTTTGGTTTTTTTTTAGTCCTGCACTGACATTGTCCCATGGGATCTATCCCATATCTCTAATGCTTTTTGTAGTATTATCTTTAATTTCCTTTATATTTCTTCTAGTTCTCTAAGGTCCTTTTTAACTTACAAAAACTGAATATTTGTCTTGACAGAGGGTAAGATTTTGTGTCAATTTTGTTTCTTCCTTTGAGTAAGAGATGCCCCTGCGGTTTAGCTGGTCACATGGTCACATTCCCATTCAGTGTGGTCATGTGGTTAAACCTGAGTCAATGCCATGAAAAGGAGATAGTGTCTGCAATTCTGAATCATCTCCTTAATAATGGAGTCGCCTCTCCTGGATGTCCCTTCCCCACTTGCTGGTAACTGGGAAACAGTGATGGAGCTGATAGCTTTAGTTTGGCACATTTAGTTTGGCATTGATCTGTACCACAAGTAAAATCTATTGTACTTAAGCCACAATTTGAAACTCTTTGTTAGTAAATTACTTTTTTAAAAAGCACTTATTTATTTATCTGAGAGAGAGCACACACATGAGCAGGGGGAGGGGCAGAGGGAGAGGAGAGAGAGAATTCCAAGTAGACTCCCACTGAACACAGAGTTGAACCCAGGGCTCCATTCTATGCCTGTGAGATCATGACCTGAGCTGAAATCTAGAGTCAGGTGCTTCACTGAGCCATGCAGGTGCCCCACAAATTTCCTAATAATTTGTAATTTAAGATAGGATATATTTCTGTGATACTTGTTACCAACCCACCCCGCTCTATGTCATAACACAGAATTATTTTCACATTAACTTATATCTAAAGTCAGCTTATTTGTGAGAACACTTTTTCCTCATTTGTTTGTCATTTGTTTTGGCATATCATTCCCATGCCCACTACTGTTATTTCCTTATTTCTCTCATCAAATACAAAAATAAAAGAAAACCAAAACATGACCTATTTGAACTAATCCTAATAGCAACTTATATTCAGTATTTTTCTTTACTGTTTACATAGATATCTTCTGATTTTTCATTTTTCCTCTTTCTTTTTCTTTATCTCTTTTCTTTTTCTTTTTTTTTTTAAGAGATGGAGAGAGAGAGAGAGAGAAAAAAAGAGAAAGGGTAGGGGACAAAGGGAGAGGGAGAGAGAGAATCTTAAGCAAGCTCCATGTCCAATGTAGAGCCCAATGCGGTGCTCCATCTTACAGCCCTAAAATTATCATGTGAGCCAACATGAAGAGTTGGTCATTTAACTGACTGAACCAGTGGTGTCCCTTTATTTTACTTAAACCAATATTTATTCATTTTAAGTGGGTCCCAGCATCAAGCTGCTTCATTATGTTCTTGTTTATTCATATCCAAGTACTTGACATTGAAATACAATATTTTATTATCAGTTAGTCTTTTGTTTACCTTTATATTACAGTTAAGAAGTATATGTAATTTGGGGGGAGTTTTGTGTTTAGTTAGGTCATACTATCCATGAACTTTATCTCAGGATAGTAAATGGGGCATGTCTTATGAAACTAATATTTGTAACAATATGTGCTACAAAAAGCAAGTGTAGAATCTTGAAATTCTTAGTGTCATTCCTCTGGTACATCTCTGGAGAGATCTTACCCCCTAACCCAAGTGGCTTTTCTAAGACTATCTTAAAAATATATGTATTACTTTTCTTTAAGGGAAATATGGCAAATACAATCTACCTGGGCTAGCAGACTAGTGCTGGATAGGTTGAGACTCATCACTGTGGTTCATCCAGAGCTTTAATTATTCAGATTTTAAGTATCTAAACCAATAAGAAATGTTTCAAGAAGTGTGTATCATGGGAGAAGCTAGATTTCACTTAAGGTGAAGTAGTAGAAGCAGTCTGAGATGACAGTATGAATGATGTTCAGGAATCTGTTCTAGGAGATAGAGATACCATAGGGACATAGGACCATGGGCCCTGGCATAGGATAGATACATTTAGAATGGGATGTGGAGTCTCAAAGAATTATTGGGATCAAAAACTAGAAAACAAAGAGAGGGAAAAAATTTCATCTCAAGACTAGCCACAAAGGAGAGATTTTCATGTATCCATCAACACATTTGTATTACAGCTCTTTCACAGATTGGAGTACATATTGGGGAGAATGTGTAGAAAAATGATTTATGATTCTTATGAATCTTGTTGTATAGTGGATAGAAATATGAACTCCATTGACTTTGAGCTGGTGAATAGCTGTTACTTACTGAAAGATGATTGCATAATTTGCAATAGACTAAGCAGTTACTATATATTTTCTCATTCATTGTCAATATTCTTTGAATTATATACACTTTACATTATAAACTTTATTGTTTAAATTATATCTCAATATCATTTATTATAAAAAGCAAACACCCTCCATGTGTACTAACTTAAAGAGACTGTATTACCAGAATCAAGTTGAGTATGTTTGTTTTTCAATTTGATTAATTCTTATGCTGGGAAAACACATGAGTTCATTTATTTGGGGAAGGAATCCATGGGCCTTGATCTGATTGCAAAGTGTAGTGAAAACAAGAATTTATGTTGCACCATTTGGAAGAAGGACAAATACTAAAAGGGTATGATATAACTGAATTTCTATACTTTTTAATTTGCCTGAAGCTGTCCCTAAACAGACCATTCTGAATCAAGAACACTAATTTTGATTCTATTCCCTCTAGACATTATTTGCATATGTTTATCTTACACTGCATTTAAGAAAATCAGACTAATTACTATAAACAAACATACATGAGAAGCAATATTTGGACAGTGATGATCATCTTAAAATGTGACTCTGTAAGGTGATTGGAATTTCATTAAAATTAAAAATTAAAGTACTTGTGAAAGAAAACATATATGAATAAACTTGATTATTTAATATTACATTAACTGAGCATGTTATTATTATAGCAGGGAAGGAATAAAATTCTGCCACATGCCTATTCACACCATTTAATAATCTTTCAGTGGAATAAAAGAGATAATCTTTGGTGCATAGATGGTTTGAAAATCATTTACTTTTGTACATTGTCTTGACAATAAAGAATTATTAAAAAATCATTGCTGCAATCTAAAGAGTAGTATTACAAAAGTAATTTCTCTCAACATAAAAGATTGAAATGTAAGCAAAGTGATATTTAACAAATTTCAGGAACGTACATTTAAATAGAGAGATGAGATCATTAAATAACCATTTAGTGAATTTATTTTATGTTTCAAAGACTTTTCTTATTGGATATTTCCCCTCTTCTACTTTTCAGGAAAAAAAGAAAAAGATAGAAGTAGTTAAACATGGGATGCCTGGTGGCTCAGTCATTAAGCGTCTGCCTTTGGCTCAGGTCATGATCCCGGAATTCCGGGATCGAGCCTCGCATAGGGCTTTCTGCTCCAAGGGAAGCCTGCTGCTCCCTCTCTCACTTCCCCTGCTTGTGTTCCCTCTCTAGGTGTGTTTCTCTCTGTCAAATGAATAAGTAAAATCTTGAAAAAAAAAAAAAGTAGCTACACATCTCACACAAATTACTTTTGTCATTATATATACAAAGACACATTAGTTTTAAGAGTTTTCAAAGTTTGTATAAAAGCAGAGAATTTTTAGTACAAGGAAAACAACACCTTAAAGATATTAACTCTAAATGATGGTAAAGGGGAATAGAATTTGCCATCCCAAAATATGCCCATTTTGACACAAGGGTTATCTTGAAGAAGCTAATCACAGAAGAAGAGCTCTGAAAACCAGTAGAAGTTACTACCTATTTTGTAAGAGAAATTTATATTTATAAGGGAAACCTCTACTTGTAAGGGTTATCTCCCTCTCCAGACAAGGAAAAGCAGGCTGACAAAATCTCTACAAACTTGTCAGTGAAGAAGGAGTGGATTCAATCTGCATAACAACCTGTTTTTATTTACTGTGTTTTGTGTGATAACCTCCCATATCCCACTCTCCTCACCCCCAACATCTTTTGTCTCCTGTTGAAGATGGTACTTAAGGTGATAGTTTGGGCCATTTTAGGGAATTACATGTTACAGGAGGTGGCCATGTTATTAACTTTCTGTGTTTTTCTCTTGTTCATCTGTCTTTTGTTACAGGGGAATCCTAGCCAAAAACCTGGAAGGGTAAAGGGGAAGTTATTTTTCTCCCTACACAATGGTATACTTTCATATATAGAATTATATATTTATTTATAATTATTTTTATTTTTTATATTTATTTATATTTTCTATTTCTTTTATTTATAAATATTTTTATTATAATTATAATTCCAATTCAGTCCATGTTGCTACAAAAGTTGGATATTCATCCTTTCTGATGGAGGCGTAGTATTCCATTGTATATATATATAACACTTTAAATGTTAGTGCCCAATATAGAGTAACTGTATTAGTTAAAATAAACAACAACAACAACAAAACAAAATACACATATGTCTAAGTATTAGATTATTTTATCAGAAACATCTTTAAAAGAAGCTAAAATAATATAGGTGACAATATTGCTCTTCTCTTGAGCCCAGAAAACAGTCTGGTTAAGAGATTGCCCCACCCTCTGTGTTCCAGAAAATCTTCCTCAAAGAACTTTTCTTCCATATAACAGGTAATTCCTAAATTTGTCCGCCTGCTGCTAGTAGACCTAGGGATAAACATTTCCTGTTCATCCAACTGGCTGAGATATCTCCTGATTGCAAAACAATCCCACCTCTAACTTGTCTACTCTTCCCCATAAAAATCTAAGGCAAAACCCACAATGCTCAGAAACTGACTTTATATCTCCCTATTATAATAGTCTAAACGAAATCAATTTTCTTACTTGTTTGGCTTTAGTCAGAAAGATAGCTATGTGTGTATTAAGAAAATATTTACTAAGTACCAATCCTTTGCTGATGTTCCAAGTTCTCAGAATTTGGCAGTGACAAAACAAAACAAAAAAAATTTCCTAGTCTCAAGGAGCTTATAGAAGGATAAGAAAGAAGATAATAACATAATAGAGATAATATAAAGAAGATAATAAAAATGGTGGCAAATAAATATTTATGTGCCAGGCAGCGATGAGTGTTATGAAAAAACAATGTAACAGGGTAAGGGACAGTGGTCAAATGAGGAATTCTCTATGAAGGTGCTAACATATCAGGAGGTCAGAGGCAAGATGACCTTAATGACTGGGGAGACCAACATCATGTGGCTAGCTGGGAAAATTTCATTTTAGGCAGAAGGATAAGTAAATGCAAAGTTGGGAGTGTGAATGGTCCAGAAACAGAGGGAGGTATAACGGCAATGGCAGGAGCAGGTAGAGAGGGTTGGAAATAAGATAAAAGAAACAGGAGTCCACATTGACTGGGACCTTGAAGTACAGGAGAAAGAAAGAATTGGTGAGCTTGAACACAGAAATAATAACACTTTAGGGGCACCTGGATGGCTCAGTTGGTTAAGCGGCTGCTTTCAGCTCAGGTCATGATCCCAAGGGTCCTGTGATCGAGCTCCACATTGGGCTCCCTGCTCAGCAGAGAGCCTGCTTCTCCCTCTCCCTCTGCCTGCCACTGTATTTGTGCTCTCTATCTCTCTGTAAAATAAATAAACAAAATCTTAAAAAGAAATAATAAAACTTTATTTAAATTGTAAAATACTTTTATTTCTACTTTCTAGAGAAGAGAATTATAAAGAAAGTAGAAGTAGGGAGACTACATCAGATTCATTTGCTAAGATCAGGATGAGGAGAAATCAGGAAGGGAAGCAAATGACTGTGACTTATAGAAGTGAAGGTGGTAAGTTGTGGTCAGATTCCAGATACATTTTCATGATAGAGACCACAGGGCAAGCTGTGGAATTGGAGGTACGATGTCATAAAAAGAGATGGATATCTGACAACTCTGAGTTATTTTTTGTTTCACCTTTTTTTTTTAATTAGTCTTACAATGATGGGAAATAACTGAGAGGAAAATATTAGGGTGGGTTGAGAGCAGAAGTCAAGAGTTCTTGAGATATGTTCACTTTAGAGATGCATATTTGACATCCAATTGGTTATCTCAAATGTGACATTTGGTATATTAGTCTGGGGGTGCAGAGTGGAGATACGCATTTGGCGGCACTCAGTGAAGCAATATCATTTAATGTCATGTGACTCAAAAGGATTTCTCAGAGGAAGTCCATAGATAGAAAAGAAACAGTCTTAGAGGCAGAACAAGGGAGGGGCCTCAAACTGTTTCCCTGATTCATAAAAGGATTTCAAAACAGCTTTTCCCTTTGCACATTTTAAAATTGACACTATAATTTTTCATATGAGCCGAAGTTGTTGTAATGAATATAATTTTACTGTATTATAAATATTGACATTTTAAAAGTTTAAAATAACACTGTTGTATCACCTTTTAAATATACTGAGTGATTTTAGGACCACATACTCTGATGGTTACCCTGTTAATCTAAAAATACCTGACGAAGTCTTCTTTAACTGTCAGGATTTCTCATTTTTTCCCCTTGAGCTAATATTTCTATTCTGCTTCTTTTGCAAAATATATTGAAAATTATATAGTTTTATGCTTGAAAAAAATTTAAAAGTTATCCACTAGAAAGTTTCTCTGACAAAAAAGAAAACCTTTGTATATTTTCAGATGTAAGTTTGTAATGTCTTAAAACCACTAGGAGATAAGACTTCTCTGTAAAAATTTCCATAAGGTTCTAAGTGTGAAAATTATGATCTGATCAAATTATTGTTATAATTCTTAGAAGTACCTTATATATAAAAACATACATATAAATTTTCATTATAAAGTTATTAATGAGATAGAGTTTAGCATCAATTCTATTAATATTTTTCATTATGTATGTTTATAAAAGCTCTAAAAAGACTTACAGAAGTAGATAGGAATCAATGGGGTCACTTGATTTTTTTTTAAGAGATTTTATTTATTTATTTGACAGAGAGAGAGATAACAATTAGGCAGACAGAGAGGCAGGCAGAGAGAGAGGAGGAGGCAGGCTCCCTGCTGAGCAGAGAGCCCGATGCAGCCTGGACCCCAGGACCCTGAGATCATGACCTGAGCCAAAGGCAGAGGCTTTAACCCACTGAGCCACCCAGGCACCCGCAGAAGTTTTTTAATAAACAATTAAGTTCTTTGCTTCTATTAATAGTCTCTCTTGAAATAATAAAGTTATAAGTTATTACAATTTTAACTCATCGAACACTGACATAGTAAAATCATATTAATATAGGCTATAAGATGTGTGTCCAAAAGTGATAAGGTTGGAGGTAATGTAAATAATTTTGATCCTCGATGTCCAACAGCGCGTGGTTGGTACATTTTTTCTGGTACTGCTAAGATTCTATGAAACAGCTCAGCAGGTTCTCCTTCAGTCTTAACTAACAATAAAGACTGGAGAGACCTGGCAAACCCCTGATTTGTAAAACTGTTAGTCACTCAGTCATTACTGGTTTTCATTTTCTTAGCACCGACTTTTGCATCTATATGGAACCTTAATAAGGTGAATTTCAGGAAAGGTGAAAGTGTATCTTTCTTTTGTAATGTAAAAGAAAGGTGAGTGTGGAAGGGACAAAATAGAAACAGCATGAAGTGGTCTCAGGCAAAAATAGAATGGATACAGTGGTTGCCTTAAAGCAATTTACCACTGTAGCCCTTGAAAAGTGTTTGTATGCCCCAGAGGAGAAAGCCTCAGAAAAGGAGAATCAATGGAGAATGGTGTCCAGAAAGTAAATGGAAGAGTTTTTAGAAGGGGAGGTGGTCAACTGTATCAAATGAGACACCTCAGTTGAGTAAAATGAGGATTAAGTATAGACTAATGGGTACAATGTAGAGACCATTAATGAGTTTTATCATGGTGTTTTGATATTGTGGTTTAAGAAAGAATAGAATAAAACTTATTGGAGCTAATGAAACTGTAAGATTTCAAGGGGATCAGAGATATAGGGCAATAAATTGCAGGGGAATGAGGGGCAAAGCTTTTTGTTTTTATTATTCTTTGATCACAGCATATATACATATACTGTATATTTGTGATTTTAGTTATAATGCATAATTACAACATACATATGTACATATAGAGCACACACATATATATGAATACACATATTTGTACATGCAGAGAGCAATACTCACTGTTCACAGATTCTGTATTTGCAAACTCACCTACTTGCTAAAATTTATTTGTAGGCCCCAAATCAACATCCATGGAGACTTTCCAGTCATTCATAGACTTGCAGCAATGAAAAATTTGACTAACTTAATGTACACGTTTCCTGTTGAGGTCAAACAAGGCGATGTTCTGCCTTCTTGTTTTAGCTGTTATACTGCTAAAAAGCATTCATTGCACATTCTTCTTAGTGTCACATTTTTTCCATTTTTGTGCTTTTTGTTAATGATTTCCCTGTTTAAAATGCCCCATGTGCAATATGGAAGTGCAGTTAAGTATAGCACTTCTTGGCATACAAGGACCATGACATGCCTTATGGATGAATGAGTTAGATAAGCTTTATGTGAGCATAAATCATAACACTATTGGCTCTGAGTTTAATGTTGATTACTCAACAATTTGGTACAATCAGAAAAGGAAGAGAAAATTCAAGGTACCATATGCAAGGCTACTCTAGAAGGTGATATCCATCCATAGTGCATTAAAAATGGAAAAACACCCCAATTTGTGGATCCATGAGATGACAACTAATGTTAAAATAGCAGGGTGTACTGTATAATTGTGAACCTGAAAGCCAAAGAAATGTACAGTCATATCCAGGTTCAGGAAATTGTGAAACGCATCTCAGCTAGTGCTGGCTGGCTCACACATTTCAGAATATCTTGGATGACACTGTAAACTCAAAGGTAAGGCAGATTCCACAGATCAGGAGGCAGTGAGAGAAGTTAATAAAAATGCCTGCTAAGTGTTATACAGGAGAAGGGTTACATGGAAGAGTAGGTTTTCAACACTGATGAGACTGGCTTGTTTTACAAGGACACTGGCCAACAACCTCTATGATACAAATAACTTCCAAAGCTCCTGGCATTAAATCATCCAAGGACCATGCAATTACTTATGTGTAAGGACTATATATTAAATGGAGTGTATTTAAACACAAACACATGTAAAATAAAATTTTGTGACTTAGGGTCTCAAGAACCTAACTCTGTAGGAAGGAGAGTTCCATATTTGTCAACTCAGTATTCCCAGCAGATTTAGAGAACATAACTAGGGTAAATGATGAAAACTGAAATATATACATAAGCACATAATCTTTGGAATGTTCCAGTAGAGATGAAGAAAAAAAAAAAAAAACCCTGATAATGACTTAGAGAAGGAACTATTAAAAGAGGAAAGTTTGTAAACTAATGAGATATTGGACTCCAATACACAAATTGAGTTACCATCATTAGATTATGGCAGTCAGTCCATCCATTGTAATATGAGGAAAGACAAATATATATATATATATATATAGATAGATATATATAGATATATATATATATATATACAGATACAGTTGAATTGGTAGACATATAAATGGAAGCATCTGGAAGTTTTCCAATTTTTCTATTAATTTTAACAGGTTTGAGGAAAGAGAAGCAGATGAGAAAGAGTTGAGTGACAGAGAAAATCTACCAGGGTAATAGAGAGTAGGATTGCCTAGCAGGACCAAAGTCTCTTTGAGGTTTGTAATCATGAATTTAAAGTGAGTCTAGTCAGCATCTTTATGGCTTTTCTCAATCCACTTTCAGTTTTTCAGGTGCAAGCAAAGAATTTGGGTAGAGTTGCATTTAGCCATGTTGAAATTTTGCTAGAAGGAAGGTTGTTAAAGCTATGATTTAAATATATTTTTAGAATTTTACAATTGGAAGAAACTTTAGAGATTTTTTATTACCTTTGGGAGAAAAAAATTTGAGATCACAGATTTCAAAGCTGGGTGAACTTGTTTTCAAATGCCAGATACATCTATTATTAGACATAGCAAATTACTGGGGTTCTTAAACAGTAAATTAGAAACAATAACATTTATTTCAGAGTAATTTAAAGATTATAATAGACAAAGAAGAAAAACATAAAGGGACCAGGCACCTAGTTTGTGTCTAAGACATGTTAGTTTTCTTTTATCTTTGCTTTCAGAAATAATAGGCAGAATGTTTAGAAACATTTTTAGAGTTTCTAAAATATTTACAGCTTTTTATCTTTGCTGCTTCTCTTTTTTGAATTCTTCAATGGCCTAGGAAAATAAGAAACTTTAGTAGAAAAAAACACAGTTTTCTGACTTTTCTTAATCAAAGAAAATTTGCCTTTGCTTAAGGCCAGAGCGTGAACATCATGAATCTTTAGTGTTTTGTACTTTTGTGTTTTGCTCATTACATTTTTCTTGACCAATATTTGCTATAAAGCAAGAAGCTTTCTCTGTTGGCAGTTTACCATCAACAAAGAAAATGGCAACTTGGAAACCTCTTCAGGAACCATATAAAGCTCTTCAGAGAACATTCCATGCCACCCGAGTTAACTTCAGAATCTATGTTTTAGCATAGGATTTTCCATATTTAACTAATTCCCTTTGGGTGATCATCCTTTCTACAGAAAAGTCCATGAGGTTCTCTGTGCAGGCTTGGGTCCTTGGCTCTGACATTCAGTCATGAGTTTGGAGGTCTTAAAATCTCTCTACTCCACTCTTCTGGATATGTAAATAAGACAATAATTCATGTTGTTAGTTCTTTTCTGATGCTACACTTCAATTCTACGCACAGACCCTTGTTCTAAAATTAAGCTCATCCCCTTTCCTTCTGATTAGGCATAACCAGGCATTGTTGTCTCTGTCCTGTGGTTCTTTCCCCCCTCCTCACCTCCAGCACACAACAGTTATAGTGACATTATTCTGGTGAGAACACACTATGTACAAGTCTTACTAAGCCCTTTTCCTGCATCACCTATTTATTCTCATAAGAGAGGCTGCTATTATAACAATTTTACAAACACAAATACTAAAAAGGAAAGTTAACTTGGTTTTGCCCTCTTGAGGCTAAATTCTAGCAGTAGAGATAACTGTTAAATGACTAATTACAAACTTAATCAATAAATGATAATAGGGATAAATGCTATGACAAGGCCTGATACAATAAGAATATGACATATAACTGCAGACCTAATGATTCTGGGGAATCTGCAAAGTCAGGGAAAGTTTCCTTGGGGAAATGTTATTGTGCTAAATTCCAAAGGATGAACTAAAATTAACTCTGGCAATGGGGAAGGAGGAGAAGAACAGTCATTTCAGAGGACAAAACATCTTTTCTGAAGACACGAGCAGACTGAGGTAAATGCAAGGGGACTGGAGGGCCAAGACGAAAGGAAGAGTGGTGTGAGATTATGCTAGAGAGCAGAAGCCAGACCTCACAGAACTTCAGAGCTGCTCCAGAACTTTGTTATTTATCCTGAAAGCAAGGGGACGCCTCTCTGAGTGATCTGGGGAGAATGAAGGGTGGGAGCTAGAATAAGAGCAAGGAGGCCTGTGAAGAGGCAATGGCAGTATCCCAGGATGACAAAAGATGATGGTGCATGGAATACTATGGTGGTAGACAGGATGGAAAAAGTGAATGGATTTAAGAGAAATTGGATAGGAGGAATCAGCAGGATATCATGGCTGAATTAATTATAAGGGTTAGGATGATCAATGAATACCAGCCAGGTCGATGGAATAGCCTAATGCTATGCCATTATTAAACCAGAAAAACTATGCTTGTTCATCATTCAAGGTTTACAAGGGATACAATTTAGAATGATCACCTTTTATAGTATTTAAAAAATACTCTTCCCTGAAGATATGGTTGAGGGGGTTTGAAATGTTTCCTTCCATGATACACCTCTGTCACCTGGGGACAGGAAACAGAGAGCAGCCCCTTGATTGAAGGTTGAGCATGAAGGTTCAGCTGTTGAGAGGACCCAGCAATGCAATGACAAAAGGTCAAAGATCAAAGCCAAGGGTTTAGTTATTTGACAATGTGGCTTTAAGTATTGAATAATTTATTTAGGACTCTGTATTATTGACTCCTTTGGATAATAGAAATTATTTATGAATAATGAAATAAATGATGATTACTATTTATATTGAGTGTCTGCTTTCCATCACAAGTACATATTACCTGATTTTGCCAATTCTTATGCTAACCCTCTGGGTCAGTGTTCTTCCAAACAAGGACCTTCTGAAGTTAGAAAGGTGATAGGTGGCAGAGGCAAGATATGACCCAGGCATGTGTTGCTCTCCTGCCTGGCTCCAAGTGACTCTGCATCATATCAAGGCCACCAGGCAAAGTCTGAGAGCAGAGGGGCTCCATTTCCTCCCATTGCCTCCTGTTTTAACTCAGAACTAAAGTCTCGATTGTGAACCAAACCTAGTTAAACTCTGAAACGGGGTTTTCAAGGGATTAGAAAGCCTCTTCTTTTCCTTTTGATTAGAGTTTCACATTGTGATTTGTCTCACCACAAATGGGTTAGGTGAGTCCATTTCTGCCTATTATCCAAAGCTTTATACATTGAGGAATGGGTGTAGGTGGAAGATATATTTGAGATAATGATTGAAAAAGCTGGGTGCATTTTGGGTAGAAATGTACCAGGTATGAGGTGTCAGAAAAGAAGTACCTAACACTAGTTTAATGCTTGCAAAAGTATCAAATGAAAGCACAGTTATAGTTTGTTTTACCGTTACTCTCTAAAAATAAATCTATTGTTCCCTGAAAAAGAAAAATCTTTAGCTTCTTTTCAGATATGGAACAGATTCTTTACCCATATTACTTCAGTGTTTAGATCTCCTTAACTTCTAAATCCCTTTTTTGGATTTCTTAATGAAAATTTTCTTCCTCCTAGGTTAGCCAGATATCTCTAGTTTTTATTTTTATTTCTTTATTTAAAGATTTTATTTATTTGACAGAGAGAAACATAGTAAGAGAGGGAACACAAGCAGGGGGAGTAAGAGAGGCAGAAGCAGGCTTCCTGCCCAGCAGGGAGCCTTATGCGGTTCCATCCAGGGACACTGGGATCATGACCTGAGCTGAAGGTAGACGCTTAATGACTGAGCCACCCAGGTGCCCTAGACACCTCCAGTTTTTAAATGTTCCTTTAAAACAGAAGATTCTTCTTTAAAAAAAAAAAAAGATTTTATTTCTTTATTTGACAGAGAGAGAGATCACAAGTAGGCAGAGAGGCTGGCAGAGAGAGGAGGAAGTAGGCTCCCTGCTGAGCAGAGAGCCACATGTGGGCCTTTATCCCAGGGCCCTGAGATCATGACCTGAGCCAAAGGCAGAGGCTTTAACCCACTGAGCCATCCAGGCACCCTAAAACAGAAGATTCTAAGCAGCCAAGACTATTTGTGAATCTACATTTTATGACATGATTGTTCAATGTGTTTTTACAGTTTGCTTTTTTTTTTTTTTTTTTTTTTTTGGTTTAAAACTACAGTCCAATCCTGTCTTTAGGTTAAGTCTGTTGAGTCTTCTCCTTCTGTATACACTAACATCCCTAAGTGGTCTGGATGCTGCCTGATGGGTGTAAAAAGACAATGGTAAAAGTTGGAACCACTGTCCATGCTCTTCATTAAACTTTCTCTTGAGCTGTGTGTGGCACTGCAGGTAATGAGTTCCATCTGTGTGTCACCATCTTCACCTACAGAGAAAGAGTATTCAAATGTTCTGAGTCAGGAAGTACCTTCAGAGAATATGTAAAAATGTGTAGCTAAAAAAAAATTAAGAAGCTTATTTTTGGAGCCCGGCGCTCTCCCCATCTCCTGTCACCTTACCTCATTCTCCGCTAAATGAAGCCTTTCAGAGGAACTAATAAAGAAATCCATCCAACTAAGTAGCTTATAATCAAAATCCAAAATAAAGGCTCTTAATATGATTTTATCCAACTTACCTTTATTTAGTGTGTGATTGGGTCAGAGATCTTTATAATGAGGAAACTAAATCCATTTAGAATTTTTATATGCACCATTAGAATCACAGAATTTAGAGCTGGAAGAGCAAAAGCTGATACAACTTAAAATGAAGTCACTCTTTTACCATGGGAAAAGCAGCAGCAGGCGATTGCTTGCCCTTGGGAAACACTTGAGGTCACATAGGTGACTCCAGCTTGAGTTAAGACATAGAAAGAAATTAATATAAGACTACATAAAGGTGATTGATATTAGAAAGAAAAACATTTGGGCCTCGACACTGGGATGAAATGTATTGCAAATAAGCTATGGCAAACTAGTTTTCTGATTTCCCCAAACACTGTCTAAGAGGAAATTTGCTTAAATTACAAAAGATGTTTGGGACAAATAGAAGAGTAGCAACAACTTGGCACTGTAATAGGGTTTGGGGGACTTTCTGACTGTAGAGTCTAAAATGTTTTCTTAGAGATGGCTTCATTCATTTGTGCATCATTGTAATAAAGATGCAATTACCCTTGTTTTACAGATGGAGAAAGTAAAACACACAGAAGTGTTATGACTTCCCTAGCATCAAAAAGGCTTTAACAGAGTCTCAGAACTGGAATCCAAGTAGTTAGGTTTTTAGTTTAATACTTTCAGTCATTAGATTTCAATGTTTCCTGACCTTGGGCCTTACACAATACCTGAATGTATTATTAAAGCACTCTGTAAAAAAATTCCCTGAGGACCTCTAGAACAATCCACACTGTTGTGTTGCTTTTGGTGCAATCCTACTTACAGAGTGAAGGAACAGTATTTTCCTGCATTTTAAAGGCTGAATCTTTCGATCTCAAAATAGGTCAACACGAGTATGCAATTTGCTGTATTGGAAGCATTTCAAATCACCCACAGAGGACTTGAACTTCTGGAACAATGGTTTTACATTGGTCTGATTCAGTTTTATTTTCTCAAATGGCTATGAGACCCATTGTCTAAAACTGGGTTTATATGGTACCAGTAGAAAAGCATATACAGCAAACTCTCTTTAATCTGATTGTTCATGTACCAAATAACTTCTAGATCGGTGCTTTTTTGTGTATCATGTATACATTACTTCTTATGGGGACTGAAACATGGACTGATCCAGACAGATCATATTAATGGAAATCACATCTCAGGACCAAGTTTCTTGGAGGTCATCTGTATCAATGAGACCCATGACTCTGACTCTATATTACAATCTGGGAGATTTTAAATAACTTATTTCCAGAGTTTCATCCTACACAAACTGAATTTGGTCTGAGGTACTTTTTTTAAAGTTCCCCAGGTGATTTAATATTCAGGCAGGTTTGAAAGAAACATAATTATGGAAATTCTGCCAAGTTGAAAGGGGGGAAAAAAGGAACAACCTAATCTCTAGGAGAAAAACCAGTATCCTATGATCTGGTGAAGTATAAATGGTCCTCAAACAATCTGTTGCTCCTGGAGGGAGAGATCATAGGAGTCTCAGACCATCAGAGTTTGGAAATTATACCCTCAAACCCTGAATCTTAGCATTTAAAAACTGACAATTTTACTTAAAATAAAAAGTAGGTATAGTTCTAGGGCTGCCTTGGTGTCTCAACCTGTTAAGAGTCTGACTCTTGATTCCAGCTCAGGTCATGATCTCCAAGTCAAGGGATGGAGCCCTGCGTCAGGCTCTGCACTCAGAAGGGAGTCTGCTTGAGATTTTCTCTGCCCCTCCATACTGCTTTGTCTCTCTTAAATAAATAATAAATAAATCCTTTTACAAAGTAGCTATAATTCTGTTAGAAAATAGTTTTTTATGTTTTTTAACAAAATTATAGTCCAATGCAACATTACACAAAATAAAATTTATTGAAGAGTGTCAAAAAACACACACAAAATATACAACTTATAAACAGCATCATATATTCCTAGATGCTGAAAATAAGTTCCTATTTCAGTCAGAACTGATGTTTAACATAATGTAAACACATATTATTAGACATAGAAATATTTGTAGGTAAGTCAATATACGTGCACATAATATTTTTTTGCTCTGTCACCTGAAAGGTCTCAGAAGCAGTGATATCCTAGTTTCAATGAGTATGGCTTGCATCAGAAATTTTTGGTTCCAGAAAATAATAACTAAATCAAACAAAGTTGAAAATAAAACATTGATTAGGAATATGTCAAAGAGATGCGAGAGCCAACTAATGCAAAAATGGTTCACTAGTGGCCAAAACTAGAATTATTTGAACAGCAAAATAAGTAAAATGGTATTGAATCATAGCCCATATTAGATGTTCATGAATCCATTACTTATAAATGGATGATGGACTAAATAAATAAATGGAGGAAAAGAAACATATCTCCAGTACAGAAGAATTCCAAATAAATATTGTAGCTGTTCTCTGCTTTTAAGGAGAAAGGGTATAATCCCCACTCATAAGTCTGGACTACATGTAGTGAATTTCTTTCAAATAATACAGTATAGAAAGAGGTAAACAAAGTTAAGCTTATAGGCAGAAAATGGACAAACATTACCTCAAGTTGGGTGATGAGGGTTTACATCAACAATAAGCTATATCAATAGCCTGGGTGTTTGTGGGTTGCCTGGGTGGCTCAGTTGGTTGAATGTCTGTCTTCAGCTCAGATCATAATCTCTGAGTTTTGGGATCAAGCCCCATGTTGGGGTCCCTGCTCAGCAGAGAGCCTGCTTCTCCCTTTCTTTGTGCCTCTCCCTCTGGCTCATGCTCTATCTATATATATCTCAAATAAATAAATAAATATTTTTAAAAAATATTATGTACCCTTGATATGATATGAGGAAAATGGCACTTTTACCTCTTTGGTCTTCCTCCCAGAAATCTATCATTTCCCATAAATGCAACATGAGAAAATACCAGACATCCCAATTGAAGGACATTCTACAAAATACCGACAGTACTCTGTAAAATTATGCATGTCATCAAAAACAAGAAAAGTCTGAGGAACTGTTACAACCAGGAGGAATATCAGGGGACATGACAAATAAATGTAATTAAGTATTCTGGATGGGACATTAGATAATAACTAAGGACATCTGAATAAAGTATTAATGTTAGCTAATAATAATGTAACAGCTCACTGTTCATTAATGTTGACAAATGTACTATTCCAATGTAAGCTGGTCATAGTCGGAGAAACTGAGTGTGGGGATTATGGGAACTCTTGCACTGTTGTCACAATAATTTGCAACTCTCAATCTGTTCTAAAATAAAAAGTTTATTTAAAAAAATGGTTTTTCCTCACTTATGAAAAAAATAAATTGCTAACCTGTCCTTTGTTTTTCATACAATTATACGTGATTCCTATCATAGAAAGTAAAGGTCATTCATGGTCTCTATGTGGAGTTGCCTTGATATTGTCAGTAATTTCAAAATCTAATCATGGAGAAATTTTTCCATATTAAATCTGGAGCCAGCCATTACAAATATTATCTACGCCATAATAGTTTCACATTACTGAGGGGTAGTTACATATTCTATGGAGCATAATTCAGATTTTCAAGATAGAAATTCTCCAAACATTGTTCTCCCACCAGTAATGAAGCCTATATTTTTTCATGGTCACTAGCTTTGCCAGGCTATTTTTCTCTTGGATATTCTCATGGATTTTTTTTTTCCCCCAACAGTGGCGGCTTTTCAAACTTACATAATAGAATTGTCACACTTTATAAACTGTGTTGAATATTCTGATCCCTTTCATTTGAAGAGGTCCTCTATTTCATGCCCAACTAGCTTTGAGGTCCTTCCGAGATAATCAAGTAGTCATTGGCACCTTGCATGTAATAGCCACTGCTGCGTGAAGAGTCCATAAATTCAATTCTCTGTGCAAAAGCCATGGAAAACAGAGCCTTCCAGCTTAAATCACTGGCAAGCTACTCTATTAGATTTCTGAGGCTGACCCTGATAAACAAAATTTTGGAGGAATCTTTTCTTATTGATTGTATAATATCAGGTGGCTTAGATGTAAATTTTAACAACTGCTTTCTTCACAGAGTAATGTTATACACTGGTTTTTCAGGCTACTTTTTATTATATTGAAGCTATTTTAATGGCTCTTCTCCCTCAATGATTTGTGATTGCAGTCCCTGCAGCCATAGAGAGGTCGTTGTCCTGATTCAGTGTGATAATATGATCTGCTTTATGAATTCAGTTCACAGTATTATTCCTGCTACACATCAGATAGTGAGTTGCAGTTGTACATCCTGAACTAGTTACAAGTTAGAACTCCATCTAACTAGTAGTATAGATTGCCATGTATCTACAGCTGACCTGAGGCACTTTCAGACACAGGTGACTCTCTTCAACTTACTGTAATTGAAGTCTTTCCATGTTCTCCTGAAAAAAAGTCTTACAGACTCAACTTCATCACTATCATGAACATTATGTATAAATTTCACTCCAAACCCTGTAATGTTCTTCTGAAATACTTCAGTTATAAATATCTTTAAATATATATATATATCTACTTTATCAGAGTCATACATCTTCCCTTATCAGTATCAAAGCACAACAGGAGGAGAAAAAAATGTCCTCCTTCCCATCTTTTATTTTTTTATACCAATGCAAAATTGTATGACATCACTAAAGTAGCCTAAACAAACGATAAACTCAAACAAAAACTACAAATTTTCTGAAGACTAAATGAAAATAAGCATAGGTGATATACATATACATACGTACATATATATGTACAAATGCCTGTATGTTCATAACTAATGCAAACGTATGTAAATTCCTGAGAATTCACATAAAGCCAACACTTAATTTTTTTTTACTTTTTATTTTTACTAGACCCATTTAAACTTAATGATAAGGATTCATTTTAAATTAAACGATGAAGAGAAGAAAGATTTCAAATTCCAAAAAAAAAGGTGGGGGATTTATACATTGACTCCTTTCTTCTCATCAAACAATGCTGGCTTTATTCTAATAGCAGTAGAATTTCTAATCAACATTTTTCAGTATTTTCTATTCCTTTATCAATCTCAGACTTAGTCCTTATCCCATCAGGACCATAAACATTGTAAATAAAAAGCAGTTTTCATTTATACTTATTTGGCACACTATTTTTATAAATTAACTATTTTTGTTATCTTAAATAATTAACAGTATATATAATATACACAAAGCATACTGACAGGCTCATATCATTCTAAAGTTTCAATAAGTTCTAATATTTTTGTACAAACATAACCTTGATAACACTAACACAATATGAAATATTTGTATTTATTAATGATCTAAACAGTGATCAGTACATTGCTCATCTAAATATAAGACCATTATTTTTGTATTTTTCTACCTTTTTCATCACTTGCTGGAGAAAGCTTTGAACTTATTAAGCTTTCATTTCTTTTTTCATTCAACAAATATCTATTGATCACCTTGATCATGCCAGGCACTGTACTAGATATTAATTACTTCAGTAGTAGAAAAGAAGAAACATGGATTCTGCTTTAATGTATCTTGCATTGAAATAAAGACATTTACCTGTGTGACCTTAAGCAAGTGTCTAAATGTACTTTTGCAAAAAAAAAAAAAGGAAATAAAGGTACTTAGGCTATAACTTCTTCATTTGTTAATAAGATTATGACTAATAACAACATTGAACTTAAATGAGAAACCAAGTGTAAAAGTGGATTGCAAACTATAAAATATATAGAAAACTGATTTATCATTGTATATGTTCAAAAGAAAGGAATATTTACAGATTCTATGAAGGTAGAATGATAAGAAGGCAGAAATATTTGGTATTTCCCAAAGAATTTCAGGTAAGATAATGATGTAATTTATCATACTTATAAAATAAAAATACTTTCCATGCAGTTAGATTTGTAGAATGGACACTTTATTCATGACAAAACCCACTGATCTGTAAGCATCAAAAAACGTCAGGGATGAGTTTATTCTGTTCTTTATAGCTCCACTGAATGTCAGAGGAAAATCATCTTTGCTTCCAGCAGAGTGAGGGAAAAATTAACCATTTTGTAGTACATCAGAGCATTCTATTTTCTTAAGGCTTATCGTTAGAAGAAACCATTTTACCAGTGTGTTTAAGTGCTCATATTTTATCATAGTCTAACCTACCCTGGGGAAGGGAAATACCCCCATTCCAGCCCACACTAGCCACTTTATTCCATCTAAAGGGAGAGGGAAAGAAAGAGAAGCTTTGGTGAAGGCCACAGGTCAGGGACCCAGGTTTACAGAAAAACTTTAATTCTAAAGTATACCTCCTCTCCTTATCACAATACTAAAGGCCATTTACTACAGTCCCTTTTAAGGACATCATGTGCATCTTTCTATGGATAATTACAAGTCATACAAAAAAAGAAAAAACACTGAAAACACTGAATGAACATCCTGAAAGGAAGGAATTAGGATTATTTTGTTATTATGAGGTATTGGCACTACTGATGAAACAATATACATACTGTTACTTAAAAATGGACATTGATTAGTTGTAACTGTATATTGCAAACTCTAGAGGTTTAAAAAAAGAAGTAGAATTGATATACTAAGAAAAAGGAGAAAGTTAAATCATATAAAATGCTCAGAACCACAAAAGGCAGAGAAAATGTAGAAGACAAAATTAGAAACAAAGAACTAGGACAACAAATAGAAAACAGTAACCGATACAGTATAAACTAATCCAGCTACATCAACAATCATTTCAAATATCAACACTCTAAATATATCAATTTGAAGATAGATTGTTAGAGTAGATAAAGAAACAATTCCAAGCCAGATGTTATCTCAAGAAACCCACTTTATTAAACCCAGTTTAATAAAAGATGCATATTGATTACAGTTAAAGAAATGGAGATGGGTATACCATGATAGCACCAATTAAAAGAAAGAAGTACCTACATTAATTTCCGACAGAGCAGACTTCAGAGCAGAGGAAGTTGTCAGATGAAGAGGGCAATTACATAATGATAAAGTGGCCAATACTCTAAGGCATAACAATCCTTAATGTACATGCATCTAACAACAGAGTGTCAAAATATGTCAGGCAAAAACTGGTGAAACTGCAAGAAGAAATAGATGTATCTACCATTATAACTGAAGATTTTAAGACCCCTCTATCAGAAATAGATAGTTCCAGCATGCAGAAAATGAGTAAGGACATAATTGAACTCAAGATCACCATCAATCAACTAATGTAATTAACATCTACAACCACTTCATCCAATAAAAGCATATTGTACATTATTCTCAAGAACATGTGAAATACTCACCACGATAGAGCACTTTCTGGGCCATAAAAGACAGCTTAACCGGGGTGCCTGGGTGGCTCAGTCGTTAAACTTCTGCCTTTGGCTCAGGTCATGATCTGCGAGTCCCAGAATTGAGCCCCGCATAGGGCTCCCTGCCCCGTGGGAAGCCTGCTTCTCCCTATCTCACTCCCCCTGTTTGTGTTCCCTCTCTAGCTGTGTTTTCTTTCTGTCAAATAAATACATAAAATCTTTTTAAAAAAACAAAAAGACACCTTAACAAATTAAAAAAAAAAAAGGGAAGAAATCATACTATTTCTGCCTACAACCTCAACAGAATTAAGCTGGAACTCAATAATCGAATAATATATTTCTGGAAAAATCCAAAAATACTTGGACATTAAATATGACACTTTTAAATGATACATGGCCCAAAAAAGAAATTCAAGATACGTTTTAAATGTTCTGCACTATTTTCATGAAAATGAAAACAGAACTTATCAAAAGTTGTGGGTTGCAACAAAGTAGTGCTTAGAAGGCAATTTATAGCATTGAGAGCATACACTAGAAAAGAGGGAAGGTCTGAAGTCAATATTCCAAGCTTCAATCTTAGAAAATAGAAAAAGAAGAGCAAATTAAATCCAAAGTGAGGAAAAAATCAGTGAATTTGAAAATAAAAAAAAAAATCAGTAGAGAAAATCAACATTACCAAAACCTGGTTCCTTGAAAAAATGAGTAAAATTGACAAGCCTCTAGTCAGACCAACTATGAAAAAAAAAGAGAAAAGACACAAATTGCTAATATGAGAAATGAAAGTAAAGATATTATTACAACTCTGTGGACATTAAAAGAATAATAAAGGAATTCTGGGAATAATTCCATGTTCACGGATAAGAATATTTAATACTGGTGAGATATCAGTCCTTCCCAATTTATAGTTTAATAGAACCACAGTAAAAATACAAGCAAGTTATTTTGTAGATATCGACAAATTGATTCTTACTTTTATGTAGACAGACAAAAGACCCAGTGTAGGCAACTCATTACTTGAGGAGGGAAACAAAATAGAAGACTGGGATTGTCAGATTGCAAGACCTATTATACAACATTAGTAATCATGACATTGTGATATTGGTAAAAGAACAGACAAATAGAACAATAGAACAGAATAAAGAGCCTGAAGACAAACCCACAAAAATATAATTAATTAATCTTTGACAAAGAAAGACAAGACAATTCTATTAAATATTTATTTGTATATAATATATAACAATTTTTATAGATATTCATATTAATAAATAAAGTATATTCAATTAAAAACATATGGCAATAAACATGAGTTCTAGTTTGAGTACTAACTACAAATGATAAATACTAACCAAATAAAATTGCTAAGATATCAATTTTAATATTAGGTAAAATAGAATATAAGCCAAGAAAATAACAAGGTATTAGGGGAATATACACTGAAAAAAGAAAAAAAATTCAAGAGAATATGTCACACACACAAATGCATACATTTATAATATAGCTTTATACATCAAAGCAATAATTTATATTATGTTGAAGAAATAAAAAAAACAAGTATAATTATACATTTTAATAGCCTGTTTAAGAAGTGACTATACCTTGCAATCAACACAAAGCAAATTATTGGAAAAGTAAAAAAAAGTCAAAATTTATAAGTTCTAATTTTTATATATGTAAATACATACATACATGAATATATATGGATATATAGATATACATGTTTTATATATATAAAACAACTTCTCACACAAAAACTATACAGTGCAAATAGTTTTTGAGCCTACATGGAAAATAAACTATATACTAAGCAAAGTTATAAAGTTTCAATAGGCCTCAAAATACACTCTATTCATTTTTTTTCAAAAGTGTAATGTGATTATAAATCAATAGTAAAAATTAATTTTGTTACATGTGGTGTCTGAAAAGAAGAAATAGTAACCCTACATAACCTTCAGCTAAAGAACATTTCCTTAACATATTACAAAACATTTAACATTTAATGACAATGAAAGCACTAAATAAAATTTAGAGGATATAGTTAGGGCAATACTTCATGGGGATTTTGTATATGTTTATGTGTAAGGAAATAGAGACTGATAATAAATGAGCAAGAATAATGAAAAGTAAGAAAATAAATCTAGGAAAGGCAGAAAAAGTTATTTTAGAAAGGCAAGACAATAAAAGTTGATTATGAGAAACAAAGCTGATTCTTCGCAAAGACACATAATCTAGACAAAGGCATAAAAAATCTGATCACCAAAAAGCAAACAACAAATAAAACAAACAAACAAAAAGCCAAAGGACCAGGGATAGAAATTAAAGATAAAGAAAAGAATTACAAAATATTATTATGAACATCATCTCCATGTCAAGAAATCTTAAGACTATGCAATGTGTATGAATTTTGGAAAAAATACTTGCTTTGTACCAATAGAAACAATAAATAAAAAACTCTGTAATAATGCAAATTTCAACCTCTGACACAGGAAGCATTATTCCTTAAGGTCATCTCAATTCTAAAATGAGGCTTCCGAATTTAGCTATGTATTCTTATTTAGAAAATATGTTTTGATTGTTATAAGGTAATTTGTGGAAAAAATCCAAATGTGTTTATTAATAAAAATCAGGATTGAGTCACTTGAATTCATTTTACCATGTATTATCTGAAGACGGAAACCATGATTTGTGCATCTTTTGTCCAGTTAACAATATATCTCACATAGTGTGCGCTCACTGGATGGCTATTGGATGGGTGAATATAGTGAAGTCAACAGATGAATGCATACCATTTACAAACATAACAATGTGATTACCCAAAATAACGAGTTACAACTCAGATATTGATTAAAATGAGATGTCAATACTCCTATGAGATAAATACTTCTTATGTTTAATTGAATGAATTAGATTCTCTTCTGTTTATAGGAAATTTGCAAGTGTGTGTTGTCATTTTATGGTATCAGATCTCGCTTTCAGCCAAGATAACCAGTCAGGCATATTCCACGCCAGCCCATCCCCCACTTCTTTTCTGACAGAGAAGTACTGTACTGTTGTTAGATATTCTGGGTATTATTATATCTGTAGAAAGCTAATAAATATCACTCTTTTCTTTCCAGATTCAGAACTGGGGTTGGGGGTGCAGGAAGAGATATGACCTATCAAGCCAAAAGCTGAAGATCAAGGCACCTGGGTGGCTCAGTGGGTTAAAGCCCCTGCCTTCAGCTCAGGTCATGATATCAGGGTGCTGGGATCAAGGCCCGCATTGGGCTCTTTGCTCAGCAGGGAGCTGGCTTCCTCCTCTCTCTCTGCTTGCCTCTCTGCCTACTTGTGTTCTCTCTCTCTCTCTGTCAAATAAATAAATAAAAATCTTAAAAAAAAAAAGTTGAGGGCATATATTGCATGGATCACTGGGTGTGGGACATAAACAATGAATCTTGGAACACTGAAAAAATTAAATTTAAAAAAGTTGAAGATCGTGATATTTTTATTATTATTAAATCTGATGGAAGACACAGCTTTGAATCTTTGGTCAGATGGTTTGCTAATACACTTGCCTGAATTACCCAGATTTACCTAGCAGAATACAGTACAGGAAAGTATCTTGTCCCAGTAAGCCTCCCACAAAATATGAAGAAGGCCAGGGCACACTTCCTCTGCAGATAACTATTCTCAATGGGAAGGGGGAAAGAGTTAACAGATCATATGATAACATATACAGGCATTTTTCTCCAAACATGATGCAGAAATGTGTGAGAAGTGAGGAAAGAAGTTAGGAGTGGTACCCAAAGGCTAATGGAAGTCACTCCAGAAAGAAATGAAGTCAAGGAAAGAAGTTTACCCCTACCAGTGAACATAGTATTCAGAGATTTGGGTTTATTATAAGAAATACCAAATTTAGACTTCTTACCTTTTTTAAACATTCAATGAGGAATTATTCCATGTTTCTGAATTAAAGTCTATTTCACAGGGAGGAATAAAGTTCAGACGAAAAGACATTCTTACCTATCCAGATCCATTAAATTCCAAAACCAATCATCTGCAACAGAGCCTACACAGACATGAAAGAAACTAACCAGAGAAGTTGTGAATGTCTAAAGAGCTAATGTATACTGCATGAATCCAACAGTTAAATTAACTGAGTACTGGGTATATCAGATGGTTCGCCCTACCCTGTCCCCATGCTTTAATAAAACCACCCTTATTGCACTGAAAATAAAGACAAATAAACAAATAAATAAGAAAGTTTATTTATTCCTACAGTCTAGAGTAGATTCTGACTAGAAACCCTTCAGCCACATAAATTGAGGAAAGAGAGCAAGGTGCTCTTGGAAACTGGGTTGAGGAGCTTCTTTAATAAGATTATATTTCAGATTCTGGACATCAAGTTACTGGGATTCACATTCTGTAATGTATCTAGTTAAAATGAACAGAATTCCGGATCCTAGGTGGCTTGGTTGGTAAAGCGTCTGCCTTTGGGAACCGCCATTGGTCTCAAGGTCATGAGATCAAGCCCTACATCAGAGTTTGCTTGAGATTCTCTCTCTCCCTCTCTCACCACCTCTGCCTCTACTCCCCCTCATGCACTCTAAATAAATACATACATACATACATAAAATCTTAAAAAAAAAATCTTTAAAAAATCTTTAAAAATATAGATGCAAATAATCTTCAATGTTAAATATGCTGATTACGTTTACATCATATTTTGAATCCCACAAAATATTAACATCAAATTTTAAAATTTTACCTCAAAAAATTTTAATTGTAGGACGTACAGGCAAATGACTTTTACAGGAAGAGATTTCATTTATGTGAAAGGCTTTATTTCTACATAATGCCAGAGAAGTAAACCATTGTTCTAGTCTGGAGCTGACTAAATCTCAAGCTCTTTAATTCTGTAAAATTAACCATCAGTATTTTAAATGCACTCAATTCTCTGTTACCTTAAGACAAATGCTTTAGTTATCTGATCATCTGTCTTCCCCACTAGAAGAATGGGAATTTTTGTCTCTGTTGTTTGCTTTTATATACCCCACACCTAAATTAACGGTGACATATACTAGTTGTATAATAATTTTTACTTCTAATATGTAATTCATAAAGAACAAAAGAGAATTAAAAGTAAATCTTGTGATAGCAAACTGCAAAACTGGTATCTACCCCACCACACCTTTGCTATTTATCTCTTTATCTCATGGGGATGCCAATCTTCCTCAGTCAAAAATCCATTCCTAAGAAAATTAATAAAACATGAATAAATAAAATGATAACTAATGCCAATAGAGTAAACAGTAATAGAGCTAATCCTAGTGGGATTTCTAGAATATGAAATAAAAAATCTTCTCTGCATATCCCTGGTAAAATTTTTTACCTTTTTTTTGTTGTTGTTTTATTTTGTGTTTCTTCACTTTAACAATAAAAAGAAAAACCTAGGCTTTCCTAATGTACAGGAAAAGAAAACAAAAAAGGAATAGATGGATATATGTTCTTTCAAACCTATGAACTTTGTACATGAGTGCCTTTGTACAAAACACATGTACATACCAACAGAAACTGTGTGAGTTTATATGTGATAGTTTAGGGCTACTTTTTACAACACACAAAATAGCGTGGTGGATATATCAAACAATGCAACTGATTAAAATCATTGTAGTAGCCAAAGAAAATAACATATGGTTAAAATAATAATTTATGATTTAGTAAATCCCTAAAATATGTCAGGTAATCTCATTTAATATCCATAACACTCCTGTATTAGTTTCTTAGTGCTGATGTGAAAAATTGCCACAATACTAGTAATTTAAACACTATAAATTTATTATCTATAGTTCTGTAGATTTCTGATTCAGGTTCCTCTGGTATAAAATCAAGATATTGTCAAGCTATGCTCCTTCTGGAAGCTCTAGGGGAGCATAAAAATTGGAGCTGAACAGACGTAAACTTGAAACATGTCTACCTTTTACAGAAGGACAACTTTGGGAAGTTAGCCACAGTAACCTCATATGTGCAATGGAGATAATAATTCTTTCCTTGTAGTGATTTTTGTGACAAATAAGACACTATGTATATAGAGTATCCGCCACAGTGACTGACACATAATAATTACCTACCCACGGTGTGAATTTCAGTTAGTATGCCAATCTGGACCAATACACCTAATTTGTGTATTGCTGTTCGTTATCTATCTGACCTAGAATAAAACACTTCGCCTCTTTAATCCTCATAAAAGAGGAACTTAGAAAAATCTATTTACCCTGAAGATTAAATGAGAGCCTGAATATGAAAATACCTGTAAACTTAAAATGATTCTTTAACATTATTCAGGGGCTGCTGGTTTAAAATTCAGGAATTCTTAAATCTTCAACGGTTGTTGGTGTTCCACATCTCAGAATATCAAGAGTCAATGAGCTGTCTCATTTTTTAATTCCAACATTGCATACCTATTAAAGCGAAACCCAAGAAACATTCCTGAGATAAAATTCACAAGTTTTCTCTAGGTTTCTAATGCCAATTGTCCTCCTATGTAATACACTCTAACAAAAAGAAAAAAAAAAGTCTAAGACCTGTTCTCCAAGTGCGTGTCTGCAATTTCAGACTCACGCTGCCATCTGTTCCTTCTGATAAGAGACTCATCTGTCTGCTGTTAAAGTAGGGAAAGGGCTCAGAAAGAAAGAATAATGCGGCTCTGTAACCCCTGCAGCCTCGCTGGGTGGTTCATGGACATGCACCAACTCATTAGGGGTCAAACCAGCATTCTTAGGATGTATTTGGATAGGATTTGAACTCACTCTGACTGCACTCTAAATAGCACTACATACAGTTACTGGTATAATTTGGAAATGAGCCCAGCATCTCCTACCTTTCAGCAACAAGGCATAACAAGAGAGAAGTGTGATTAAAGGAATTCACCTACTTTGATGGTTTTTATGATTTTAAAAATCTGAAAATGAGAAGTATTCTACATAGACAAGGGAATATATAGGTAAGAATATGAAATAAGAACAATTATATGCAGCTTCTCAAAGTAAGGAAAACCCTAAAATAAAACTTTTTGAAATAATCTAAATACGAAGTGTTCTCCAATTAAAAATAAGTAGCAGGACTTCAGTTAACATGACATACTGAATTATAGAAACTCTATGTATATATACGACTCATATTATATCTACACTGGGTTTACAGTTAAAAATGAGTTGAATGAGAGACTTTGGACACAGAAACAAACTGAGGGAATTGGAGGGAAGGGGGTGAGGGGATGGAAGAGCCTGGTGGTGGGTACTGAGGGCATGTATTGCATGGAGCACTGGGTGTGGGGCATAAACAATGAATCTTGGAACACTGAGAAAATAAAATAAATTTAAAGTCAAAAAAAATTTAAAAAATAATTATAAAAAAAATGAGTTGAAGATATATGCCCGCATATGCACAGAAAAGTCCTGGAGGGATACCTAGAAAAATTGGTTAATAACACATATCTCTGGGGAGTAGAATAAAATTTCAGTTGGGAGGAAATTTGGACAGGAGAGCTTTTAAGTTTTTACCCATTGGCTTCCTGTATTCTGAATTATTTAAAAAACCTGAACCTGTATTACTTCATATAATTAAAAAATGCTTACCTAATTAACAAAAGAGAATTGGAAATTAAATCTAATTTGATCTATCAGCCTCATGTTAAAGTAATTTTACATTGGAATCAAGAAACAAAGTTCTCTCTTTTCTACTAACAGTACTACAACTGATATTGAGGGACTTCATCTAAATGATCTTCCTTTCTTATTAATGAAATTGGACCAATATAATCAGATCTAGTCCACCTTTCTGAGTTGTGTTATGACTAAAACCAGATTAGCTGTAATATGCTGAATTATTAGTGTTATTATGGTAATAAACTGTGGTCAAGTGTCTAGCTTCCAAGTAGTGGAGGCAATTTTGTACATAATTCAGAAGAAAATTTCCATTTGCTTGAATAATTCAGACAACACTCCCAACAAAACAAGCTTTTCGTTCAAAATACAAAAATTACATTGTAAGTGAATGCTATATGCTGACAATGTTGCATAATATTTGTAGCCTAAAATAGCTATTCGCAAGTTTTCTAGACAAAAAAGTACTGGATGACCGATATTATTCTTTGCAATCCCACATATGACATTTCTTCCACTTAGCACTCATTCCAAATCGTTAGAAAAGACTAAAAAGTGAGAATAAGAACATACTTTTTCAGTCTTTGACTTTTTTTACCCTATATTTTACTCTATTTTTTCCTGTAGACTATAACTATTGCAATTCTTGATTTGTATTCGTGAAACTGCTCCTCCAAGCTTAAATGGGAAAGTAGGCTGTAAAATGGAGATAAAAGAAGACTGCACTTTTCCATTTTTTCCTTCTTTCCCCTTCATTCTTTTCACCAGCTAATTCTGAGCCTATCTGGAAAGTTGGGGCAGGGAGAGTAAAAATTGGTATAAATGAATGAATGAATAAATTAAAGAATAAACCAATCCTGGAAACCATGGTTTCATGGCTTTAGCTTCAGAGAGAAGATGAAAAGAGATATTTATCTGTTTCAAGGCGGAGAAAGACAAAGAATAAATGTATCTAACAGGAAAATCTTCACCAAGTTCACAGGATCTGTGATTTTCTGGAGTTCTGTGAATGCTTAAATTCTCTTGCTCACACAACCCCTGTACCACTGAGCAAGTAGTGGATGTGTGTGTCCTTTGTTAAGATATACAGAATTTTTTTTTAATTCTGAAATTCTAGACCGCTAGTAGCTGTGTTATGAAGCAGGAAAAAGTCATCACATTTCTAGCTGATTGTGTATTTACTATGGTTGGATTGTTGTATGCCTCAGTAGAAAATGCCAAAATGGAATAATGAAAACAATAACAGCAGAAATGCTGTATGCAGAGGAAAGGGCTCCTCTTCTTCACCTAGGTTTTTAGAGACTTAAAGAAACAAGCAACATTCTTCCCCAATAGGACAGTCTTTCCTCCCAGCAAACGACAAGCTAATAATAATATAACACCTAGTACATTTCTAATACCTCTTCCCCAAGGAGGCCACGGCATTTTGCAGATATTATCTCATAAATCTCCAGCTTTCTGTGAGCTTTGGAGGAACAGTGTATTATTAAAGTCACTTTACGTAGAAGAACCAGGGCACAGAGCGGGAATATATATTCCAAGAAGAACAGCAAGATGGCTATTGGACTTAAACTTCATCTCGTTAAGCCTGTGCTAACGTTTGTTTATTGGGGCTTTTTTTTTTTTCATGTAGTAACCAGATTAACCATCACTGTGCTCCTATGATCTGTGGACAGACAACATCAGCATCACCTAGATTCCTCCTAGAAATTGGAATTCTTAGGCCCACTTCAGACCCACTGAACCTTAATTTGCATTTTGCCGAGATACTCAAATGATCTGTATGCTAATGGAAATCGGAGAAGAAATTAGTGCATTAAAAAGGCCCACCAACTTTTGTTTGTTTGTTTCTTTTTTGGAAGTACCGGGTAACCATTGACCAAACTCATTCCCTTTTCTTTTGAGCATACTGCTAGATTACACTTTCTACTTTTCTCAGGCCGTTAGATGTGACCATGTAATTGAAATTTGGCTAATTAAATATGAGTGGAAGTGATAATACTTCTTCCAGTTTTAGCTCCCATGATTCTACGCATTTTCTCTGATTCTTCTTTCAACCTACAGAGTAACTGGGGAAGTGGTGAGTGCCCTGAGGTTAACATACCTTTCCACATCTTGATCCCTTAATGACACGTGGGGGAGAGGCTCTCCCCACATTCTTGGGCTGTGTTTTGGGGAGTGCGGATGTTCTGGTGTTTAGTTGTTGAGTTCAAGGTTTCTATTGGAGGGAGTAGTATTCTTATAACATTGTAAACATTTTGAGAGGTTCATTTTTAAGATTTAATAGTGGCTTGAATTGTGATAAAATTAAAAATAAATTAAAATTAAAAAAATTAAAAAGAACTAATACTGGAATATTTGGGGCCCTTATAGCTGAAGGAGTAGAGAATCAATTCCTCAATTTTATGCCATATTTCCCTTTCTTCATACCTTCCTTATTCATTACTCCTTAAAAATGTATTATTTATAGCCTCTGAGATTCTAGAATTTTTTACATTGCTTAATTATTCTTATTTCCATAGCCAGGGAAAATTTAGAGAACAATTACTATAGTTCCAGTTTTGTAGATGTACAATGCCCCCTGATCTGTATTATTACTTATGTATGGCACTGGGGGGATTGTGGCAATTTATAAACATATTAGCTTCCTTTATTCATTTTTCTTTTTGAAAATGTGTTTAATAATTCAGGTATCTATTCATAATGTTTGTTTATTTAGTCTTTATTATAAGGAAGCCACTTGTGGGAAAATTAGAAATCCCCACTGGTGAGAAAATTACCTCTTCTGATTGACGGAGTTTTAATAAATGATTTATAATTAGCTTTCTGATTTCTTATTATGGCTGGTCTTCTCAAACTCACCATACTTACAGGCATAGATACAAGCTCAGTTTCTGTTTCAAATGGAACTCTGCACTCATGTGGGAAAAATGACCTAAAATGGAGCATCATTACATACCTTTTTATAAATATTTCTCTGCAGAATAAAACCATAAAATGGGCATTGTCTGATTCATTCGCACACAGCTCAAGCCATTTACCAGCCATTCACCAGAGACAACAGTTTATTAACAAATTTGAATTCTTATTGCAAAGAAGGAAAATAAAATCTAAGAAAAAAACTAAACGTTTTGAAATAAAAATTAGATTTTTGAAGAAAATGAAAGCAAATGCTAGTTTCTTTCACATTGTTTTACTTATGAAATATTCATAAATGGAAACATAAAAAATCAGTGTTGATTAATAGTCATAATTAATGTAAAGTGATTTGCGTAAGCTATTTAAGCTAAATTCATTTGCAACTAATGAAAAAACAAGACAATTTTGGACATTTTGAGGTGAATGTTTTTTAATACTACATGGGTTGTTCAATTGTTTTCTTTGAATGTTTAATGTAATTTAAATTCTTCTGCAAAGGTTTTGAAAAGAATAGTAAGGGCTAATGTTTTTTTAAAATCTACAAGTTGTTCATTTACATCTTTTTTCATTATTTATCCTGTTTCTTCTTATACCTGAGAATAAGTAAACACATTATTCCAGTAGCTTCTTTCCCTTTTTCCTTTCTGCACACCTTTCAGATTCCTAAAAAGAACAGATACAAATCAAGCCATCCTCTTTGGAGACCCAGAACCTGATTCTTCAGGGTCATTGCTATTCTTTGTGGGGACCTGCTATTATTGCTTCCGCTATCTGTAATCTCAGGGGCCCCTAGTTCAGGGACATGGGGGATCTGGTCTAAACAAGAATTTTTCTCTAGCAGCTACTACTTTTCACCCTCCACTCTCCCCCACCCCATCCACAAGTCATTCTTTTTTTTATTTTTTAAAGATTTTTTTATGTATTTGAGAGACAGAAAATGAGTGAGAGAAAGCATGAAAGGGAAGAAGGTCAGAAGGAGAAGCAGACTCCCCACAGAGCTGGGAGCCTGATCATCTCAGGACTCCAGGATCATAACCTGAGCTGAAAGCAGTGGCATAACCAACCGAGTCATCTAGGCACCCCACAACTCATTCTTAAAGTTCTGATTTATAGAACTTGATGCCCATCCCACTAGGAAACTGAATATTTTGTACAAACATACAGTTCTTACGATAGTTTTAGTAGGTCCACCAATGACCTAAGATATTTTCATTGATGTCTGGTTAAAAACCTGTTTTAAATGGTTTGACATGTAAGTATTGCTTTTTAGCTTCCTTCTTGGATTGGAATGAATACTTGTAGCATTGTCTTCACCAACCTATAAACTCCAATGATTTTGTAGGACTGGGAACAAGCCATCCCAAGGTAGAACAGATTTGAGAATAATTTCCAGTTTTGAATCCTGTCAAAAATAGCCACATTTTAAAACCAGCAACCTACAAAGATCATATTTACCCACTCTTCTGCTAGGACTTTTTATCCTTCCCTAAAATTAAGCTACTGACAGTTATGCAAAGGGTTCTAAGATGTTGTCTGACTTCCTGTATCTTTTTGGGTTTTGGTGAATTATAAGGGAGAGGGAATCAGGAAAAATAAACAAAAACACACTTTTAAAAGAGCAATACATTTTTGCTTATGCTGTTGGAACAAAATATTCTCCTTGAGAGAAAACTTAAGAAACTTTAATCAGGATTTTGGAACTAAAACCCAGTGCTGCAACAGCTCTTGATGGTTTGCACTGAAGACTGACTTTTTCATTGACCTCTTTCAGCAAGACATTACAAGTAAATAACTCCCTTTGTTCATTCCTCAGATATGGAAAAACATCAAGGAAAAATTAGAGTAGGAAGTACCATTTCTCTCTTCTCCAAGAGGCTGAATAGACATTTGTGTTTTAATGTCAGGGTTTTGACAGAACTACCCTCAAGGAAGAAAAATTAGTATTTGTGAGTTTCCAGGGGAGAACCATTTGGGGTTTTTTGTTTGTTTGTTTGTGTTTATTTTTGTTTTAAGGGGAACCATTTGTAATGGGCAATCAAACACAGTTGTTTAAGAAGAAATCATTAAAGAAAGGGAAAAAAATCATTTTGCAACTAAGAGCCAAAAAGAGGATGACTCAGGTCCTGGAAAGAGAATTTTGGAAGAAACACACAAAGGATCTGACCCCAGAGGCAGCCAGGTTTCTGAGCCATATTCTAATTCAGGTTCCAGGCATGTTTCCTAACCCAGAGGGGGCTGGCGGCAATAGACTGGGGGAAAAACCATTTTGAGTAGTGCCATTTGATCATGCATGCTAGAGGAACCTTCCCAGACCACATGCTCCTCCACCTCACCATGGAAGGAAGCTTATCAGCATTTCTTCATTTTAGTGTCATCACTCATTTTATTAGCATGTAAATATATTTCCCAAAAAAATTATTCCAAAATACTTGAAAACCTAAGAGACTACTTGAAATATAAGGGTTTAGGAAGAAGTCTAACTACTTAAAATTCATGGGCAGAATTTGGTAAATTAATAAATCTTGGTCTGGCAACTAAAAGGAGTAGATACACCTATTACATGTACCATGTTTTAAGAAATGTCCTAGTGTTATTTGTACTAGTATTTCGAATTCAAATGAATGTATTGAGTAAGTGTGTTGAATTCATTGTATGTGATAGACGTGTACTATTTCTAATTCTGACAACAACCCTGAGGTAGTTATTATCATCCTCACACAATAGTTGAAGAACTTGGAATTCCTAACGTTAATTAATTTGCCCAAGATCAAGCAGCTATAAAGCTCCAAAGTTGTGACTTAAATTTAGATACATGTGAAATGAATATTTGTACAGAGTTAGATTCTTATATATTTATTATATTATATTATATTATATTATATTATATTATATTATAATATTATATTATTATATTAATATGTTATATTAATTTTTTACCTTTAAATGAAGCACCTACTCAAATTATTTTTAAATGAAATTATAATTTTTGATGGCTTTACAGACTTTAATCCTCATAAGATATTATTCTTAACACTGACCACTCTGAGTAATCTGCTTATTATCTGGCTATATATAGTTCTCTTGGTCAGCCCAGCAGACTGCGTACCTAAATATGATATAGCTTTATCCCATGTTTAAGAATTAAACTCTTTGGGATAAACTTGAAATGGATGGAAGACCTCAACATGAGACAGGAATCTATCAAAATCCTAGAAGAGAACATAGGCAGTAACTTCTTTAACATCAGTCATAGCAACATTTTTCAAGACACATCTCCAAAGGCAAAGGTTTCAATGTTAAAGTCCAATGTCGACCACCTCCCCAAAGAGGAACCGAGGATGCTCAGGATAATGCAAGTCACACAGTGAGGTTTTATTTCCAGCTAGTTGGGGTCCAAGCATCTGCCCAGCACAGTGGGTTTCAGCAAGGACCCCAAATGCAAGGGTCTAGGGGTTTATATGCATTTCGAACAGCAAGCATGAGTCACACAGTAATTTTCCACAGTTCTTGCAGTTTCCCACAGTTCATAAGTCAACTGCCCATAACCTGGTTAGGTAGGCTAAAATTCCAAGAATGGAAGCAAGATGTATCACCCCAATCCTGTTTGTCCCGATAAGCCCGACACAGGCCTTATAAAGGTCTAAACTGCCAGGGGGTTATAGATAAGTAAAGGCCTAAGTCACCAGGGGGGTTACAGAACCTGTCATGGCTGCCCTTAGGCTAAGCAGGTCCTAAGAGAAACAGAAGTGAAAACAAACTTTTGGAACTTCATCAAAATAAAAAGCTTCTGCACAGCAAAGAAAAAAGTCAACAAAACAAAGAGACAACCCATCGAATAGGAGAAGATATTCGCAAATGACACTACAAACAAAGGGCTGATATGCAAGATCTATAAAAAACTCCTCAAACTCAACACCCCCCCAAAAAAAGATGACCAAATCAAAAAATGGGCAGAAGACATGAACAGACACTTCTCCATAGAAGACAAACAAATAGCTAACAGACACATGAAAAAATATTCATCATTGTTAGCCATCAGGGAAATTCAAATCAAAACCACATTGAGATACCACCTTACACCAGTTAGAATGGCTAAAATTAACAGGACAGGAAACCACAAGTCTTGGAGAGAGTGTGGATAAAGGGGAATCCTCTTACATTGTTAGTGGGAATGCAAGTTGGTACAGCCACTTTGGAAAACAATGTGGAGATTCCTTACAAAATTAAAAAAAGAGCTACCATATGACCCTGCATTTGCACTACTGGGTATTTACCCCAAAGATACAGATGTAGTGAAAAGAAGGGCCATATGTACCCTGATGTTCATAGCAGCAATGGCCACAATCACCAAACTGTGGAAAGAGCCAAGGTGCCCTTCAATAGACGAATGAATAAAGAAGATACGGTCCATTTATACAGTGAAATATTATACCTCCCTCAGAAAGGATTAATACCCAACTTTTGTAGCAACATGGACCAGATTGGAGGAGAATATGCTGAGTGAAATAAACCAAGCAGAGAAAGTCAAGTATCATATGGTTTCACTTACTTGTGGAGCATAAGGAGTAACATGGAGGACAGTAGGAAAAGGAAAGGAAATGTGAACTAGGGTAAATGAGAGAGGGAGATGAAACATTAGAGACTTTGGACTCTGGGAAACAAACTGAGGGTGTTGGAAGGGAGGAGGTGTGGGAGATGAGTGATCCTGGTGCTGGGTATTAAGGAGGGCAAGTATTGCATGGAGCACTGGATATGGTACATAAATAATGAATCTTGGAACACTGAAAAAATAAAATAAAACTTATATTAAAAAAAAAAAAAGAATTAAACTCTCTGGGATGCCCGGGTGGTTCAGTCAGTTAAGTGTCTGTCTTTGGCTCAGGTCATGATCCTAGGGTCCTGAGATCGAGTCCTGCATCAGACTCCTTCCTCAGCAGGGAGTCTGCTCCTCCTTTGACGTAGCCCCATGCTTGTATTCCCTCTGTGTGTCTCTGTTTCTCTCTCTCTCTGAAAAATAAATACATAAAATCTTCTTTGCCTTCCCTATTCCTTGTAAGGACTCTTTAAAAAGATATAAAGGTATTCTTAGAGCAGTATTAGCCTATGACAAGAGATGAAGCAATCTCCTCACACAGATTATAGTAGATGCTTTATAGTCATCTCCTATAGAACAAAAGCTTTCAAATATCATCATAACACTACATTTCAAGGCCTGGATATTTTTTACTTAATGAATCGTCTACAGTCTGTAGCCACCCATGCTTCCCACCCCCATTACTCACGACTATGTCTTTTACCTTGCCAAATGACCAGAACTAATTCATTGCAAAAAATATTTGACTCTAATATCCCTTTCTTTAACTACACCTTCAGTTGCACAACTATATTACTCTAATAAACTTGTTCATTAAACCAGAAATTTCTAGGCTCTAGATTGCCTGGTTTTTAATCCAAGTCCAATACAGCCACTTGGGTCTACTTTCTTCTCTACATTAGAACCTGTGATTGAGCATCTGAACTATACTTGCAACAGTACTGTTTCTTACAGCTTTATGTTTTATTTGAACCTAGTCAGCAAAACTCCACCCTTGGGTCCTTTGAATCAATAATACAAATGCCCCCCCTCCCTTTTTTTCATTAACTATGCCCAGATTCATTAACTATGCCCAATACTAACAGATAGATTAGACCTGAACTGACATATAGATTAGCACCAGTAAAATTGCAGGGTGTTGAAGCCATTTAAATCGTTTAAATCATTAAATCACTTAAATCATTTAATCATTTAAGTCATTTAAATCATTTTCCTTTTCCTTTTAGTCATTTAGTTATTTTCCTTATTCTTATTTACCTAACTTTGTCATTTCTTTTGAGTATTCCAGAAATTTCCCTCTCTTTGAAAGTTATTTTGGTCTCCAACAATTTCACTTTTAGCAAACAATCTAAAAACTAAAAACTCTCTGATTTTCTTCCTTTCTACATTAAAAAAAAATCCATATAATCATTATCCTTACCACACTTCTAGTTGAAAATGTAAGAGGATAAAGGGAATGTTTAGTGTTCCTCAACCTGCCTCAGGATAACATGTTTCATTTGCCAGAAGTTTTGACATCAAGACCTCCCATCTTTTGCTTTTTTTCAGAGCTTTGTTCCATCAGTCCTATCACACTCCAGCAGTTCCTTTCACAACCTATATACATATCCAAATCTATTTCATCTTCAAAAAAAATCTCTCTCTTAACTGTGTGCCCTCTTTATACCCCTGAACAACCATTTTCTTGTCTCCATACAAATGTCTAAAAGAAGCAATCACATGCATTCATTCTACCTTCTCACTTCATTTCCACTTGATGAATTCCTGTAACCCAGCTTTTATCACAACCACAGGACCAAAGCAGCATCTTTTTGAGGTCACAAGGGTAAATAATGTGATTAAAACTATGTTTGGGGCTGAAATTTACTGGAGAGTATAGATGGGAAAAGAAGGGGTAGGACCATTCTTGAGAAAGGCTGATATCAGTGGTCAGATAGAGAAGTATACATCTGCAAAATAAACAGAAAAGAGGCAGACAAAAAAAGAGTGGATACAGATTACAGATTCAAGTAATATCAATGAGATAAAAACAGTACATCTGGAAATTGATTAGCATTGGAAATGAGATCAAAAGGGAAAATAATGACTCCCTACTCTCTAGTTTGTGTGAGTGGACAAATAATGACTAAACTAGAAAGAGAATGGGATGAGTCTTAAGCATATGGAATTTGAGGTGGTTGGGAGGCATGTAAGACCACACATCTGAAAGTGCTGTCATTAAGATTAGCTTTTTTATATACAACACTTGCAGTGCACCAGGTATTGTTGAAAACATTTTAGTTTTAAAAAGAGACTACTATTTCTTCCCTTGAGGAAACATAGGCTCAGAGATGTTCAGTCATGCTTAGAGTCACACAGCTGCTAAGTAGTAGAGCCAGAATTTAAACCTAGGAAATCTGGCTGAAGAACATTCTCCTAATCACTATATTAAATAGCTTTTACTATATAAACCTAAAGATAGGGTAGAAATATCATCTGGATATATAAATTTAGCAGTAGCCAATACAGGTGGGTGTGAAAATCATGAAAGAAGTAAAGGAAACATGAATAGAATAAAAAGAGCATATGGTAAAAAAATCCCTGGAAGAAAAAGCAGTTTATAGAGATGACAGAATGTATTTTTAGAAAAAGAGGCCATCTAAGAATTATTGGAGGAGTCCAAAGAAAATCAGAAGAACAGAGAATTACAGAAGCCAGGATGTAAACAATGTTCAGAAGGCAGTGACTGTGGAGAAAATGAAGTTATTAAGGTCTAATGGAGTTAAGTGTGTTATTGGCATGCAAGATGGTTAATTTTATCTGTTAGGTGGAGGGTGGATTACAGAGAAAGTAGAATATAGAAAAAGGGAAAGTTTAGTGTACCTCAATAATAATGTAACATGAATTTTTTGAGACTGAATTGTGCTAATTTTATCATTCTTTAAGCTTAATTTTTTGAGCATTTTCTTTGTATCAGGCAATATCTGAAATCTTAGGAATGCAAAATTAAACAAAAACACATATTTCCTATTCTCGTGAAATTTGCAGTGTTGTAAGGAAGACAGATTTTAACAAAGTAATCACATAGATCAAGAAATGGCAAACAACAGTTCTTAGGTCAAATTTGGACTTCAGCTATGTTATGGGTTAAATTATGTGCCCCCAAAAAGATACTTTAAATTCTAACCCCCCATACCTCAGAATGTGAACTTGTTTAGAAATAGGGGGTGATCATGAGGTGTTAAAATTTTAAATGAGGTTATTGGGGTGGACTCCAATCCAATATGACTAGTATCCTTATTTAAAAAAAAAAGAAAGAAAGAAAGAAAATTTGGACATAGACTTGCAAAGAGGAAAAGTTATGTGAAGATATCCAAGTAAGAGTGGCTTTGGTCTGTATCTACAAGCCTAAGAATGCTGAGGATTCAGGAAAACATGAAAAGCTAAAGGAAACAGGGAGCTATTTTCCTCCAGCATGGCCCTACCAACACCTTGATTTAAAATTTCTAGTCCCTGGAAATGTGAGATAATAAATTTCTATTATTTATAAGACTCTTAATTTTTGGCATTTTGCTATGGTAGCCCTAGAAAACTAATACACATCTGTTTTTATAAATATAAGTTTACTAAAAAACAGCCACATCCTTTTTTTTTTGTTTTGTTTTGCTCCATGTCAAGATTTAAGTTGTTGCTACAAGACTATAGTCAAGAAAGCCCAAAACATTTACTAAATGGCCTTTTACAAAAGTGTTTGCTGGTCCCTGGCACAGATGACTGTAAAATTACAACTGAAATACTGAGCAGATAAATATGCCTATAAGAACATGCAACAAGGAGAAAGAGAATGAGAATATTAAGCCAGGGAAGGCCTTCTCAGGAAGATTCGAGGCATTATTGAGTATTAACCAGGGGAAGGTGGGAGGGGAAAGATTCTAAGCTTAAGGAATGACCCATGTGTTTTAGGCAGAATTACCCCCAAGGAGAGCTTCAAGGCAAATGCTCACATGCAAATATTTAATTGAAAAGTGACCCCAGGGAGCAGACCAGGAAACTAGGAGAGTGAAGCCAAAAGGAAGAAAACCCACATGTACATTATCTTGTTGGTCTCACTGGATGCATCTCATATGAGACTTTCTGAAATGCATCTCAGAATTTTCTCTTTGAGTATCCAAACACTGGCATCAGAGGGGCTTTGGATAGGAAGTGAGAGATACTTAAATATTGGTATCAGGTCAAGGTCAACACTAGGTGCTATCAGATACATCCGTGGGAAGCTGTTCAAGCATGTACTGGTTACAACTGCGCATGCTATGAGTGAAGTGATGCACAGGTGGCCCCTACCACGATGTGCATAATGTGAAGTATCAGAGGGAACAGAGTACAGCTGAGGTATAGTAAAAAGGGTTGATAAGGCAATCATGTAGAAAGTGAGGTGGAGAACATTATCAAATGTGCTAGAGTCAAAATGAGCCTGAAGAGTTAGGTAGGTGGGGCGCCTGGGTGGCTCAGTTGGTTAGGCGACTGCCTTCGGCTCAGGTCATAATCCCGGAGATCCGGGATCGAGGCCCACATCGGGCTTCCTGCTCAGCAGGAAGCCTGCTTCTCCCGCTCTGACTCCCCCTGCTTGTGTTCCCTCTCTGGCTATGTTTCTCTCTGTCAAATATATAAAATCTTAAAAAAAAAAAAAAAAAAAAAAAGAGTTAGGTAGGTGCCAGACAACATAGTTTCTTGTTTATCATATTAAGAACTTTGTTCTTTATCTAAGTTCAATATGAATCCACTGAAGGATTATAAGTAAGAGAAGAAACTGACCAAGGTTGAATTTTGGAGAGTCACCACCAGCTTCAAAAACCTTCTCTAGGTAACCCTACCTGTAGGCTGTTCATTATGGAGAATGGACTGGAAAAAGTGAAAAGAGTAAGCATAAAGGAAATCTCTTAGGAAGTTATCAATGTGATCTGCCTGACAAACGATTGTAGCTTGTTTGCTAGTGGCAGGGATGGAGGTAGACAGAAAGAGACATACTCAAAAGATATTTAGTGCTTAGTGGAAAAATTATAGCACTCGATAATAGATTAAATTTGGGAGAAGTTGTAGTGATTAAAGAAGGAAGTGTCAAGAGTGGTAAACAAGCATCCATCTTGTGGGAATTGATGAATGTTGGTGCCAGTCATGGTCAGGGAGACCATAGGATGAATTGGGTTTAATGCAGGAATTTGAGATACCTTAAAGACATCTAAATCACTATGTCAACTAGGCTGGTGAACATAAAATATAGTGCTGAGAATAGAATTGGCTGGAAAGAGAAATTTGGAAGCTATCTGCATAAGCAGATAGTACCGCTGGAAAATACTGAGTGGGTCGTTATTGTGTATAAACTACTGTGTTAGCCTATGTAATTTCGTCTAATCCTTCCAACCATGAGAAAGTTCCTTTTAGGAATAATCCAAGAAAAACAAAACAAACAAAGCAAAGATAATCCAAGATAACAGTTATGGCTCTACCTCATTGAACTATTAAAAAATGTATGTAATCCCTACTCCATGTAAGATCTTTTAAATAGCTGAGGACAATTTTATGTCTCACTTTCCAGATTAATATTTTTATTTTTCTCTGAAATGACAAAATTGTGACTCGCCTTTCTCCTTTGGTAATTGCCCTCTTCAAGAGTCCTCCAGTTTCTCTATTTTCCTCTTCTAGATGCTAATTGCACCTAAAAATCCTGTGTACAATAGCCAAGGGTTATCATGTCTCTAGTGTTGGGTTTAGCTCTACTCTTCAATCTAATGGCACATTAGTTCTTTTGGCCTTGTCCTACATACCTACAACATCTTCAGTATTATCCTTCTTCATCTTATGTTCAGCTAAAAATTATTAGTGAAAATATGTATAGGTAAGTATTTCTAGGGTTATGTAGGTGGCTCAGTTGGCTGAGCAGCTTGCTTTGGGTTTTCTTTGAAGTATATGACAGACGTCTTGTTCATGCCATCCCTGAATTCTTCTTTACTTCATTCAACTCTTAGTAAATTACAAGTGGGTTAAAGTGTAACTAGAATCATATCAAAATAAATAATAAGGGTGCTTGGGTAGCTCAGTAGGTTAAAGCCTCTGCCTTCAGCTCAGGTCATGATCTCAGGGTCCTGGGATCCAGGCCCTCATTGGGGTCTCTGCTGAGCAGGGAGCTGCTTCCTCCTCTCTCTCTGCCTGCCTTTCTGACTACATGTGATCTCTCTCTCTGTCAAATAAATAAATAAAATCTTTTAAAAAATAAATAATAAGTATAACAATGGAGAATTAAAAACTGATACTCTGGTTAACTTTACTAATGTGGATAAAATGAAATGCTATTCTAATAAAATTCTTTAGTCATAAAAAATTCCAATATGCCCAAGTACAATGACAGGAAGTGATAGTGAACCTTCTTGTAGCAAGTCTAAGCCTCTAGGTAATAAAATTTGATAGGGGTTTATTTGCATGGCTATGTGGAAATTAAAAGACACAGTAACTATTTAAAAACAGTTTCCAAAGTGGATGGTTTCCATAGGGGAAGTGGATGGGGGATGGATGAAATAAGAGATGGGGATTTAGGAGTAAATTTACTTAGGAGTAAACTTATGATGAACACTGAGTTTTGTATGGAAGTGTTGAATCACTATATTGTACACCTGAGATTACACTGTATGCTAACATATTTAAATAAAAACTAAAAAAAATATAATAAAAGTAATGTCTCCACAGACTTGGAAGATTTCATCGTTTTTATCCTTTATCATTTTTTCTGTTATTATAGAAAAAGATAAAGAATCAAATATGAGTTTTCTTTGAAGAATGGCCAAATAACTACAAAGCAAGTATTCTATAAAAGCCTTATTTTTGGCTCATAAGATTATATACTTTGGACAGAATTGGACATGTAGACTTGGTTTCTGACTTTTTTTTTGTTGAAAAAATAAGAATTTTTAAAAAGAAAATGCAGTTTTACATTTTTTTCTATTTACCCAAAGTACCTTATTGTTTGAATGAAAATGTATTTATATTTTAGATGATGCTTTTTTCCTCCATTAAATTTATTTTTCTCAGAAAATCTTTGCTTTTATAGTCTTTCTTTCAAAACTATGTATGAACTTCAAAATATGGTCTTGCCAGTATACATCTTTCTGCTCAGTATAACATTGAATTTTGTCCATGATTCCCTAGTTTACCATTCAAAGGGAACTAAAATGCAAAAATGGTGGGAAAATATCTGAAATGCCCCAAACCCATCACTTTTCCTTTTTGTATTTTCCTTTTTCTTGATTGTCTGACCTTGTCACTTTGTATTTAGCTATTGAAGTATCTCTTAATAGGTAAGATGAGAATCAATTCTTTAGACATTGGGAACTTCGTAAATATCTTCTGTCAGTTGTATCTGTGGCATTTATTTATACTATTGGAGAAAAGAGACCAAAAAAAGTAACTTAGAAGTTAATGCACAAGGAGGTGGGAGACAGTGGGTGTCCAGCACAGAATGTTGAAGGCCAAGGCTTAGCACACACTATTTTCCTCTTCTTGTCATATCACCTTTGCTCTAGTCTTTCTGTGTTTGGGATGTTACTTTCTTCTGTTTTTCCCTATTGAGCAGCAAAGAGGGATTTGTTGGAAGAAGTGATTTCTTTTAGAATATTCCTTTAATGCATCTAAAAGAAGAGAAAATTTTTAAAAAATGTTTTTACTTTAATGTACTCTGTCTCTTCTCGCTTTGACTTGTCAGGGGCACATTATGGTAGATTCTGAAAGTGTTTAAACACTTTAAAGAAAGTGTTTAAGCACTCTTTCTTCATTCACTAATGTATTTATTTACTTGTTCAGTAAATATCAACTGAACATACTCACATTGTACCAGGCATTGTATAATGTACTGAGAAAGCAGATAAAAAAATAATTTTTTACCCTTAAGAAATTTGCACATTTATGGAGACAATAAATATCAGTACTTAACCCATCATTGAAAAACTCGGGATGATTTCTTGGGAGAGATAATCCCAGAAGTGACTCTTCTGTATTAACTAACTGGTGGTTAGAAAAAGAGAACAGGCTAGAAATTTCAAGCCTAGAAGGTAACATAAACCAAGAGCCTAAAATGTAAAACAACTTGGTATATTTCAAAAATGTCAACTCTTATAATACTATGATAGCACAAAGTATCAGCTGGAGAATAATGGATGATGAGGCTAGTTAGACAAGTAGCCAGTAGTCATCTTAAGAATTTTAAAATGTGGCATGCCTGGGTGGCTCAGTCATTAAGCGTCTGCCTTCAGTTAAGGTCATGATCCCAGGGTCCTGGGGTTGAGCCCCACATCGGGCTCCCTGCTTGGTGGGAAGTCTGTTTCTCCCTCTCTCACTCTCTCTGCTTGTGTTCCGTCTCTTGCTGTGTCTCTCTATGTCAAATAAATAAATAAAATATTTAAAAAAATTTTTTACAATGTATCCATAGTGGTAAAGGATAACTCAAATTTTTTATGTAGGGAAGATAATTTGTTAGTTCTGCTCATGGTAGTAGTAGTAATAGCAGCAACAATAAAAATAAAGGGTCTTTGCCTCAGAAATTCTGTGATTTACAAATTGATAGAATGGAGTGAATTTATTTTAGCTTATGACACTATCTGAATGTTGTAAATAGATACGATTTTTCATTTACTGCCATGTCAAGTTTTAAAGGAACGTTTTTGTTTTCTTTCTGCCCTTTTCCATTTGCTTAGAATTTATAGTTTCACGGCCATGGGGTACACCCAGTGAATACCTGAGTGCTTCACGTAGGAGGTCACATACTGTCATAAATCGTGAAATTAGTGATAAGAACTTCGTCATTCATCCAAACATAATTGAAAGCAAGTATGGTTCTATAGTGATTCACATTCCTGACATGTGATTTTAGAACGTCTTAATAAGAATTGGGTTTCAGAGGCCTAAAACAGTGAATTTTTGACAGTAGATGGTATGTCAGAATCTCTGGGTCTAAGAATGTAGCATTAAGTTTGAAAATATTTCCCAGCTGATTCTGACACATACCCAAACCATCTGCTTACCAGTGAAAACAATGGATTCAAATACCAATAAATTCAAAAACACCCCTCCCACTCCTCACAAGAAAAATTGGACTCAAGAACGGAATTCATTACGTGCCAAATTATGTGAACTTATAACATTATGATGTCTGTATATCTTTTATGTATGTATTTGTGACTGTGGGAAGAAAGCCAACATTGCCTGATTGCCTGAGACATGCCTGCCACAGGGCACTGTGCTTATTTGCACAACTTTATCATCCTTAGATGCAGATTCCATTCTTTCAGAGGTGAACGACAGTGTTCCCATTTTACAGATGAGTATATAGTGTCAGAGTGATAGTCTTCCTGATGTACAGTAGGTTTCAAGCCTGGACAGCCTGATTGCAGGGCTAACTTCCTAACACCTAGCTGTTCAGTGAACACAGAATTCAGAGGAGAGGGATCGTGGGGCATGCACTTTAATAAGTAAATAGAAATCCACCGGCACCCATGTTACTACCCTGAATTCTTCTAAAATAATTATGTTTCTTAGGATCTTCCTTCACAGATTTTTACCGAGAGGTTTATTCCCTTTATCTTTGAAACTATAAGGGTAGCTCTTCATAGTTTTGGAAAATGGAAACCATATCAGATCACCCAGAAAATTCAGCAAATGACAAATGCTCATAAACAAAACTCCAATATTGTCACAGTTTTTTTTGCAAAAAGTGTAATCATCTTAATCCAGGGAAGTGTAGCAATTAACAGATAAGAGTTTTGTCAAATGAATATGCAGTGTCATGGTGTTGGAATTCAGCACTGATCACTGTTAGCCTTTCCGGTTTCCTCCTTGCCTGGAAATCCTGCCACTGCATTTATCACTTGCTCTATTTTTAGAACTTTAATGAGCAAATGACCAAGACTTACCTCATTAACTTAGGTTCTGAGAAAACATTATTTACAGAGATAATAGTTGGTTAGAATAGTCACTGCTCCCAAATTTGTTAGAAAATATACATTTGAGCTAAACTAACATATATTTCATAATGGGAAAATTTGATCTTGTTTAAAGAGTAAGTTTTTAGTATATTTGTTTTCCTGGAATTAATCCATCTTAAAAATATACAAATTTTCACAGACACATGGGACATTTACCTAATTCTATATTCTTATGACTCACAAGAGCACATTATTTAAAGCAATGTTTAGTATTTTTTGTACTTTAAAATTAAATAATTATTGATATTCCTAAGGTCTGTGCTATTTTCAAGAAATATTTAAAAGCCATTCTACTCTGACTTTGTTTAGACAGGGTAATAGAGGTTATATTATAATTACATGACTTTTTATGTGTATTTTGAAGTTTAAAGTCACAACCTCAGGGTTTTTATAAATTAAATACAACATATAGAAAACATGTGCTCCTTCCCCATATTCTATAAAAACAGTTGTAAAAACTTTAAAATAATCATCTAGACCCAGAAGGACAAAGAAAGGGAAAAGGATAATGGTAAGTATGAGAAGTTTTCCATATTTTGGGAGTGGAAAGCAGACAGAAATGGCAACTAACTATCAAGTTAGAGGAAATCGGAAGAAGAGGGAGACCAGGGTAAGGCACTTCAAGTCGCTGCACTGACTCGAAGTCTGTGGGATGAAGGCATGAGGGAATCTTTGACGAGTGGAAGAAAAGAAACCAAGCACCAAGTTGCACAACATTATAACGTACAGTTATGCCCAAGATTCTCTTCTTGAATTTCTTCGATCACAGAGTTGCCCCTTTCCCATCTGGCAGAAAGCAGAAGTTTCCCTCCTTGGCAATGTTGTGTAAGGAAAAATATGGATTCCATGACATGAGTCAGAGCTGGGAGTAGTAGTGAAGGAACCTAGGGGAAGTGGGGGATCTACTACCCACAAATGAATCAAGTGCAAGTTTGAGTACTAAATCCTGAAACTCCAACCACCCATTTTGCTTAGCAACAAAGCAGATGTATAATTTCCAGTCATATAATTGAAAGAGTTTTCTCTGGGGAAATAACCAACTCAAGAGAAAATGCTCACAGATAATGACTGATTTGTGCCCGGTCATGGCCCAGTCACTTTTAGGGAAGCCTCACATCAGCAAGATCTACTCAAGTATTCAATTTTTGATCCGCTCTTAGTGTGTCAATCTAAATATAAATTAACATTCAAAGATCATCAAGCAATCAAGCAATGCCTCCAACTGGAAACACAGAAGCCCAAATAAATAAATAAATAAATAAACAGAAAATAAGGACTCTGGAGAAAAAAGACAATAGAAGGAGGGAGATTTAAAAAAAAATTAATAAGCTTTAATGTCTTCAGAGACATGAAAGAAGATGCACATCCATTAGAGCAGAGTGCTTTTTAAAACAAATATTTAGAGAACAAGAAAGAGTTCTTTGAAATTCAATATTATGTGGCAGAAATATTTTCAAATCTATTGGAGATATTGAAATAGAATGTTGAAAATGCCCCCAGAAAATAAAATAAAATAAATAAATAAATGGAAAACTGGGGGGAAATAAAAGCTTAATTCAGAAGAGTTGACATATTAAACATAGAGGTTCCAGAGGAAGAAAATATAGAAGAAAAAATGATTAAAGGGATAATATATTTTAAAAAACTAAATCTGAAAATCATTGTTTTCCACATAATAGCAACCCATTAAGTGTTTTACAAAATAAGTAAAATAAAAGTCATACCAAAGCATACCAAACTCAATAAAATTCATAGCAAAGCGTCCACAAAGTTTCCAAATTTTGGAATGAAAATAAGAAATAAAAGATTTTAAAAGAGTAAAAAACATTTTTTAATAACAACATTAGAAGTTAGAAGGAGAAAAATATACTTAAAATCCTGAGGAATAATGATTTTTAACCTATATTTTTGTTTGATGAAACTATGAACTTATTCTAAAGGACAGAAAACAATATTTTCTGATTTGATAAGTCTTAAAAAATTTGTAGCCATTGCTTATGCTTTCTTAGAATGTTACTGGAGCATATGCTCTACTGAAATGAGGGAGGCAATACAAAATGCAAAAGAAATTCCCAAGATGATAACAGGCCATCCCAGGATAGTAGCTATACAATAGGCTAAAAGGGTCACTAACCAAGACTAAAGACTCTAGGAAGAATATCTGTGTGTTGATTAACTAGTGTTGAGTAAAAGTCACTCCCAAACGTGATTGCTTAAAGAAACATCTTTTATTATTTCTGACATGTTTATAGACCAGCAGAACAGTTCTGTAAACCTGGGGTTGGCCAGGCTGATCCTGGCTGGACTTGCTCATCCATGTGGACTGCTGGTAGGTTTTCTGGGGTCTGACTGTGCTATAGGGGTCTTGGTGGACAAACCAGCCCCTCTTTATATTTCTCTCATATCTTAACAGCAAACTAACCAAAGAAAAATCTTTTGAGAGCAAGCAGAAATGCACAAGTACATTGTCAAACTGTTCCTCATTTCAAGTGTGCTACTTTTCTAGAGGCCAGTGCAAATCATATGGCCAAGCCCAGAGCCAACATGGAGAGTTCTATCAAAGACACATATGTAATGAAAAGAAGGGCCATATGTACCCCAGTGTTCATAGCAGCAATGGCCACAATCACCAAACTGTGGAAAGAGCCAAGATGTCCTTCAACAGACGAATGGATAAAGAAGATACAGTTCATGTATATGATGAAATATTATACCTCCATCAGAAAGGATTAATACCCAATTTTGTAGCAACATGGACCAGATTGAAGGAGATTATGCTGAGTGAAATAAGCCAAGCAGAGAAAGTCAAGTATTATATGGTTTCACTTACTTGTGCGGCATAAGGAGTAATATGGAAGACAGTAAGAAAAGGAAAGGAAATGTGAACTGGGGTAAATCAGAGGGGGAGACAAATCATGAGAGACTATCTGAGAAACAAACTAAGGATTTGGAAGGGAAGGCGGCAGAGGGATGGGTGGTGGGTATTAAGGAGAGCACATATTGCATGGAGCACTGGGTGTGATGCATAAGCAATGAATCTTGGAACACTGAAAGGATAAAATAAAATTTAAATTTTAAAAAAAGTGAGACTTTGAAAATGTAAAAAAAAAAAAAAAGAAAGAAAGAAAGGGCATAGACATAGGGCCGTGTGAAAAATTGAGGCAATTAATGCAATCACTCTGTCATGATTTCTAAGAAAATTATAAAATGATACCTTTTTGTATTCCCTGACATTTTGGGTGGAGGTTTACAGTTCTGTGTGACCATTTAGGGATAAATTAATAATAGGCATGTAGAAAGACAAGCACACAAACATGTACAACCATTATTAATTCTAGGAAAAATAGATCATTGTAGGAAATAAAATATAATAATTGCATTTTATGTGGCTTAACTGTGATCACAGAATATTGATCTAAACTAAATCTATATAACCATACTGGATGTTGGGGAACAGGAAATGTATATGTGTAGAGGAAGTGGCCTAAGGGGGAGAAAATCAAATTTTCATAATCATGTTGATACTTGAAAAAATCAAGACTCACATAAGTATGCAACTGAAATCACAAGAAATGTCTGGTGGACAGGCAGATGTAAAAAGAGATTGCTGAGTTTGTTACAAGCCTACGATGACATTTGAGTTTTTAAACTAGGTGCATGTATTTATTTGTTAAATAGTCTTATATGTAAAACCAAGACAAATCAAAAGAACAGTAATATATTTTTTCAAAAAGAACACTTTACAAAGATATTGAGAGCTGAATGACCTTGAACTTCTTTATCCTTACTTTCCTTGTAAAGAAAAACAAATGAGCTAATCAATTTCTATCATTCCTTTTTAAAAATTCCAAGATCCACAATTCCGGTAAATCTTGCCAAAAACTTATGCCTTGAAATAATGTACCTTTAATTTTGTTTTTATAAATAATAATTTACTGTCTCTTAATTTGATATCCTTATTCTTTTATGCATTAGTTCTATGTTTTGCCTATATTGATTTAACCCAAAATTCTGTGGTCGAGATCAACATTACATGCTTAATTGTAGAACTTCTGTGCTTTTTCCCCAAAACTCCATTTATTTCTAAGACTAAAAAAGATTTTCAAAGAGGGCTAGAGTGATGTAAGTACCTCAGACAGTGAGGTAATTTAGAGTTTCTTTAAACTGTTGTCCTTTAGGTATTAATTCAACAACTATACAGTATGATATAACAAAATATTTCATGGATATGTCTTGTCTATAAAAGACTATAAGCTTCTGGGGTGCATGGGTGGCTCAGTTGGTTGACCATCTGACGTGATTTCAGATCAGGTCATGACCTCAGAGTCCTGGGATTGAGCCCCACGTCAGTTTCCCTGAGCAACTGGGTGTCTGCTTCTTCCTCTCCCTCTGAACCTTCCCCTCCCTACCACTTATGCTTGCTCTCTCTCTTTCAAATAAATAAATAAAATTTTAAAAAATTTTTATTTAAAAAAAGACTAACTTCTTCAAGGCTAGAAATGCCATCTTTTGCATATCTTTAGCTATTTCTAGTTCATGGAACATTCTAAATTAATTCTTTGTAAAACTTACACAAAGACTTATGGAAGAAGAGTTGTGAAGAAGTAAAAAAAGATTATTTTCCCTTTACTACTCCAGAAACCTTTTATTTTTGTAGGACTAGAATGAATAAAAATTATTAAATCAGTCATATTTGTATTTTATATACATAAAACAAGATTATGACTATATAGATCATGGGATTTTATATGATAACTTTACATTTACATATAATCCTCATGAAAATAGTTCAAAGAATTTCACAAATATTCTCAGTGGGGTAGAAAATGAGCCAAGTCTGATTAGTTTGTTAAAGTCAAGAAAGGTCAAGTGGCCGGGCGCCTGGGTGGCTCAGTTGGTTAAATGACTGCCTTCGGCACAGGTCATGATCCCAGAGACCTGGGATCAAGTCCCACATTGGGCTCCCTGCCCGGCAGGAAGCCTGCTTCTCCCTCTCTCACTCCCCTTGCTTGTGTTACCTCTCTGGCTGTGTTTCTCTCTGTCAAATAAATAAAATCTTTTTAAAAAAAAGAAAAAATATATATATAAAAGAAAGGTCAAGTGGTCTATCATATAACAATGTAAAGTTCTGTATCCACCCTTAAAGGAGCATAGTCAAAAGACTGTAGAAAAGACAGCTGTAAAGCTGAATAAAACAATAAATCTAATACTCCTTAAAGGCAGAGACTAAATTCATCTAAAACAATGGGAATAGTCATTATGATAATTTATTCATTTAAAAATTAAAATATGGGGCATCTGGGTGGCTGAGTTGTTAAGTGTCTACCTTCAGCTCAGGTCATGATCCTGGGGTCCTGGAATCAAGCCCTGCATTGGGATCTCTGTTCAGAGGGAAGCCTGCTTCTCCTTCTCCCACTCCCACCGCTTGTGTTCCCTCTCTCATTGTCTCTCTCTCTCTCTGTCAAATAAATAAGTAAAATTAAATATATATATCTTATAATTTCAAAATTGAGGCATAATAATTCTAGGAAGTGTAGAAAAGTATAAAAAAAAAGTCAAAACTATCTATGAACACTCCATCCAGAAATAGCCAGTGGTAATTTTTTGGTATATAATATTCCAGTGTTTTAATGCACATAAAAATCTTAAGGCACCTTGTTTTGCTGGGAAATTAAAGAAGCTGAAGAGAAAGATGAAATCAGAGCTAGAGTCTTAAAAGCACCCTGGGAGAGAGAACATTTCCTGCCACATCATGATTCAATCTAATAGTGTGGAAGCAAGACATACCATATAAAAGACTCATTGGTAAATACTTATTGAATTCTTACCCAATTCCAAAGAATTAGGCCAGGCAGTATGGGACATGGGAAAAAAAGAAAAGGGAAAAAAAAAAAAGCAAAAAGAGAAGATTCTGTCCTTGTTCTTAACGAATCATAATCTAGTTAGAAAGATAATATAGAAAAAATTATCCTGAAAAATCAAACATCAATAAAATATTTAAGTAACAATTCAAGACAACAACCAAACAGATATAAGAAGATTATGTGTGACTACTTACCAAATAAATTCCACAGACAATGACCCTCAGTTGAGTTCACGAGCACTTGGGTGTGATTCGTGGCAAGACACAGTTAGACAGCCACTCTGTTATAACCCCTAAACTTCCCAGGAGAGCTCCATATATAAATGGCATGTAGAGATCTACTTTCAAGTGTACATTGACAGATAGAAGCTATTTTATTTTGCTTAGTTTGTCATATTTCTCCCACTTTTATGCATCTTAAAGCATATCTGGACTGAGAAATCCAGTAAATATATGCAATGTTAATAACAATAGGCAGTACCTTTGCGACCAATGAAGCAGAATCCTGACCACTGAGATTCACATTCTTGTCCAACTACCTACAATGGTTTTAGTCACCTGCTACAAGAAAAATTTATGAGCAGAGGATCAATCCCGACAAAAGCAGGATTATTGTTGTGTGGTTTTACACACACACACACACACCCTCAGTCAAGTGGAAGTCTGTTTTTGCTGAATTAGCAGAAAGTCTAAGTGACCTCCTTTTCCTGTAAGACCACTGGCACTTATCAATGTAAGATGGAGGGAAAAAATAAGCTCTGTGAAAACATCCTGAAAATCGGAAACCCAGGAAGAAGACAGTATTTCTTTCTAAGTGCCTCATCTAGTCCAACTACCCGAGGCTAAAGGGCCAATGGCCCACTCACAAACACAAGTGGCCTTAGGGCTATTGTACCACAGGATCTGAGGAAGGAAGGAATGAATCTCCTAAGTGCCTGAGTCCCAACAGACAACTTTTTCTTTAAATCACTCTCTTGGGCTTGGAGAATTACAGAGAGGAAATCATATTTTTCTAGCAAGAATTCCTACAGCTTTGAAACCCTCAACAGTGATACCCATTTGGTGTCTAGTTTCATTCTTAGACTATGCCTGTCTACATCAACACTTCCTAATCCTGTGGATGGAATAACAGTAGATAAAGGATTGAAAAGAGAATAAGGATGAGGTTTTGGGGTCCCCTAGGAAGCTAGCAGAAAACCATATAAAAGCAGTATACTATGATTTTCAGAATTCTGCCATTGTTCTTTCTAGCACTTGAGGTTCTAGAGAAAACATTTGAAGATTGTTGGTAGACTGATTTCTACTGACCCAGAAAAAAAGGCTAATTTTTTTCAGTTATACATTTTGAGGGTGTAACAGATATCATAAGGTAGCTCATTCAACACCCTCCACCTTCTAACTTGTGTTCATGTAACGTAAGGGCTGGAAAAGTAAAATGGCATTCCCCAGACTCCCGTCAGCCAAGATCATCCATGTCATTTAGCATTTAATTAATCTCATAACTGTGAGTGCAGTGAAGATCATCCACAGTGGATTGTTCTGACTATAATTAAGATTGCTGATATTTGGGGCAAGTTTATGATTAATTGAGAGCAATTTATCTGGTCATCTTGAAAGCGATAGTAAACAAAAGGCATGGATCAAAAAATTATTCTACAATTGAAATACATGTAACCATCCATGAACATTTAATGAGCAATTGTATGTGTCCAGTGCCATGCTCACTATTGGGGCGATAACAGTGAATAAGATGTCCATATTTTAAGAAACTCACTGGTGCAGGAAACAAATAACCTGTAATACTGAGGAAAACAAATGCAGTAAAACCTAGGAAAAGTAAACAGTCTGTGAAGATCAAGGATATCAAAAAGATGCCCTGAGGGGAGAAGGTATACCTAAATTTGAGAGTAGGGATGTGGGACATTTTCAACTGACAGAGAACATAGAGGGAGTCTGGAATTCAAACAAAAGGTAGGTGTTATGTTCAAGTGCTAAGTGAATGCTTCATGGGGAGGGCTATAAAATGGAAGTCAGAGGTAGAGGCAAATAAGAATCAATATGATAGAGATCATTGCAAACCATGCTAGGAGGTTCAGATACCTATAGCCACTATATGGGAAATGGGTATGGCATTTCAAAATGACTCTAAAATGCAGGTGTAAAATTAAGGCAGGTCACTTAACCACAGTGTGAAAAAGTTAGGGATAACAGTGTAAAGGCTGATGATGTGCCCTGTACGTGAAACAACATGGCTTTGGGGTCAAACCAACCAACAAACAAAATGTAAGCCATGTCTGAAAAATATTCAGAGATAAGTGATTCAGGACTAAAAGCACAAAGACAGATTTCCATGACTCCCAGATTTCTTTTTCAAGCATGTGGATAGAAGGTAAGCAACAAGGCACATCACACCTACATGTGAGACAAGCAATAGAAGTCATATTGTCCAATTGCCCATAGGTAGAATCTCGTGGGAATCTTGTGGGATGGCAGCTGTATTGGGAGAAGATGACATGGAGACTGTTTAGAGCACTAGAAACTGTCCCTGTAATGGAAGGATGTCATGTACAGGGTGTAGAGGTTTTTCTTCATCAGTATTGCTTTTCTTTCTTTGCTTTTTTTTTTTAATGTTCAATTAGCCAACAGTATATTAAAAAGATTATTCACCAAGACCAGGTGGGGTTTATTCCTGGGATGCAAGGGAGGTTCAACATTTGCAAATCAATCAACCTGATAGATCACATTAACAAAAGAAGAGACAAGAACCATTTGATAAGTCATTCTCAATGGGAAAAAACTGAGAGCTATTCCCTTAAGGTCAGGAACGTGGCAGGGATGTACACCCTCACCACTTTGGTTCAACATAGTATTGGAAGTTCTAGCCTCAACAATCAAACAAAAATAAATAAAAGGCATTCAAATTGGCAAAGAAGAAATCAAATTCTTTGAATTATTTTTTCTTTTTAAGATTTTATTTATTTATTTGACAGAGAGAAACACAGCGAGAGAGGGAACACAAGCAGGGAGAATGAGAGAGGGAGAAGGAGGCTTCCCACCGAGCAGGAAGCCTGATGTGGGGCTCGATCCTGGGTCTCCAGGATCATGAGCCGAAAGCAGTCGCTTAACCAACTGAGCCACCCAGGGGCCCCAAATTCTTTGAATTCTTGAAACAACATTCCTTAGTTATCTATTGCCTGATCCATGCTGCTAAAGATATAATTGGGCATGTACAAAAGAAATACAAACACCACACCCCTTCTCATGGGTGTCAAGAAAACATAGTAGACAATGATTAATAAACATTCCATGTCATTGTCCGAGTAAATATTTGCTTGGAAAGAAATTTCCCATTTTACTGATATGAGCATGAGGTGAGTTTCACACTCCACTGGTAGATGGAAGTAGAAGCTATATTGCATTGTTAAAGAATTGTGAAATTATCCTAATATATCAGTTTCATATTTCCTGTATACTGCTCAAATTTAAAAAGATTGCCTCTCACAAAATTCATGCTTAAACAACTTTACTGTAATTTAGTGATTCTGTCAAGTGAATTCAACAATGAAAATAGGAGGACAATCCCAATTAATGTGACAGAATGACAAAAGAAGTGGCTAGCTGAACAATATTTTTTACCTCTGGATTTTGTCTTCAATTAAATTTTCTATTAAATGAAAGGATTGATTAGTCTCTTCAAGCAAGGAGTCTTTCTGCCTGCAAGTAAACAGAATTGTTTCCATTAAAGCTTTCAGTGCCTTTAAGAGGTTGTCATCTCTGGCTGGTGAAACAGTTTATGTCATTCCAGCAGCAGGTTTCATTACCTGCAGTTATTTGGCAATCATTTGCAAGTTCAGGAGCACATTCTACAAAGGCCAGGGTTGGACCGCTGAAAAACAGACCCAAAGGTCATCTGGTTATTGTCTAATTTTGTGACATTGTATTTCTATGCTTTGATATGTAATTGTGCATACACAACCTAATTAGTGTGTGCGATAGCTTTCTAATGAAAACAATCCATTTTCGTACTCGGTATCTTATTTTCTCATTTGTGATATCTTTGATTAAAAAGAGCACACCACACTATCTTGTTAATTGCGGCAAGGATGGTGCTCATTATAACATTATTAAGGCAATACACTGGGTGATAAAATGAATTCAGCCAGGAAAAAAAAATTACATTTAAAATAATTATGTTGAAGTGGTTTTAATGGAGAGAATAACAATTTATTTTAAAACACACATGAGCTTCTAAAGCTTGAGGTAAACTTGGAGCTGAGATTGCTTTTGGATATTCAGTACATAAAAATGTGTGAAAGTCATAAAGATGGATTTGGTAGTTCCTATTTGACTTTAGATCTACATATGATTCAATTCATGTGTTGGCTGTTCATGTATCTTAGTCATCAATTACTTAAATTTTTTTTTTAATTATGCTCACTGACAATCATTTAGTTGCCTTTAATTACTTATGTCAACTTTCTGATATTTATTCATGGTAGTATTTGAAGGATACCTCCTCATACTTATTTAGGCGACTTACTTTTACGTAGTTACAAAGGCTATCTTCCCACCTTATAAAAATTTCTCTGATAAAGACTATTAGGCTTCCAAGAATTCTTTCCTGTACTGTTTTTATGTCATTTGTAAGAAATACACCTTTATATAGTCTACTATCAAAGTTAATGTAGTAATCAAAAGATTTTATAAATATATTGGCTACAATAATCAAGTCTCATTTGCAACTACCATTCACGTGCATGAAGATATGTAAGCAGTGAAGATAAGGGGTGTCAGCAGCTATTTTTAAATGAACCTACTTATAATTGTATATACATACAATGTTAACATATAAAGAAGTATGATGTTTTTGCTTCAGAAACTTGTAGCAGTTGCCATTCAACACTGTATACAGGATGAGTACACAGATACTTTCTGTACAGGTATAATTCATCTTAAGACTACTCTCAAACAGAATTCTTATATAAGTCTGAAACCATCTATCACAAACACTGAAAAGTATGCTATGAGGCAACTATTGAATGAAAGCATTAGCTAGAAATATAATTGTACTTTGATTTACTCTTACTTTGATTTTTAATTGGATGATTTTGCTGGTGTGTTCCTTTAAGTATGTTTTATCAAAGGAACACTGCCAGGAACACTGATCTATACATCCTTACATCTAAAAAACATGCACTTCTTAGTTCTTTGATTCATGAAATATCATGCTCTTCTTTTTATTATGAAATAAATATATATCATTAAAAATTAACAAACAGATATGGGGGGATTACTCACATCATACTATCTAATCACAGCTATTACAAAAATTTTGCTTTATTTTCTAATGCCTGTTTTTATTTTTAGGTATTTATTACATCCAATATATAATTGTATGTCCTGCTTTATTTTCATTTACTTATTTTTTTTTCTTTTATACCATAGACACTTTCATAGATTTTTTTTGATAATACACTTTATATTTTAGAATAGTTTTAAATTTTCAAAAAGTTATAAAGATAACAGGGAATACTCATACATCCAACACACAGTTTCCTAAATTATGAACATCTTACATTAGTATATTTGTCACAATTAATGAAATTATATTGATACATTATTATTAAGTAAAACCAATACTTTATTCAGATTCCCTTAGTTTCTCCTTGTCCTTTTCCTGTTCCAGTGCCCCATCCAGGACACCATTTGCATTTAGTGGTCATGTCTCCATGAACTTCCTTTGGAAGGGACAGTTTCTCAGATTTACCTTGTTTTTGATGACCTTGACAGTTTTGAAAACATTTGAAAACAAGGTGCGCTTCTATTGAAATCTCTTATAATTAGATGATAATTATGTGAGAAAGACCTCAGAGGTAAAGTGTCAATTGCTGTCATTACATCATGTCAAGGGTACGTACTACCAACATGACATACCACCTACGACATTGACCTTGTTCACCTGGAAAAGGTAGTGTTTGCCAGGTTTTTCCACCATAAAGTTAATCCTTTGTCCCCCCTCTTGATACTGTACTCCTTGGCAGGAAGTCACTATGTATCCATCTTTGAAGAGTGGGAAACTCCTCCACCGCTCTTAGAACAGAGTATCTTCATAAATTATTTAAAATACTTCTCATGAGAGGTATGCCTCTTCTTCCCCATTTATTTGTATAGCCATTAATTAATTTATATCAGTATGGGTCATGGATATTTATTTTATACTTTGGGTTGTAATCCTGTACTAATTCCTTATTTTGTTTTTCAATTGTTCCAGGTTTGACTATTGGAAACTCTTCCAGTTGGTGCACGTGCCCCTTTGATGTGCCCCTACCAGTGTGATGGATTTTTTTTTTATCACTTTTTTACCTTCTGGCACAACAGTGAATCACATTTTCATCTGCTTCTATGTGTCATCATTTATCCAATGTAATACTTTTGTCCTCAGACTGCAACAACTAGGTTCATAGAGTCCTAAAAACTGTTCATCAGATAAGGTTTCAGACACACTGTGGTCCTGAAGCATAATCACTGGGATGCTGATTTAAATTTCTCCCTTAAGGTTCAAGTGAATGGCATAAATTTTCCTCAAGTGATCAGGAATAGCCATGATTCACCACATCTCCCACTTCGATTTTAATCATTTCTTTATCCTGAGGGTTAGCTCTGTATTCACTCCTAGTGACAAGTGCAGTTCATGTCATAATTCTTGATATAATGTATGCTGATAAAACCTGGACACGTTAATCCCTTCTCTTATTGTTTCCTTATCTGCCAACTGAGAGAATAAATATGTTGGCTAGCAGAACTATAAGGAAAACTAAATATTGTATGCACTATATATATAGTATTTAAACATACTACATGTGCATATATGATTGTTTATATATTATATATAATTACACAATTTATATAATACACAAAAATTTAAAAATGCAGGCATCCATGTGGCTCAGTTGGTTAAGCAACTGCCTCTGGCTCGGGTCATGATCCTGGAGTGCAGGACCGAGTCCCACATCAGGCTCCTGCTCAGCAAGGGGTCTGCTTCTCCCTCTGACCATCCCCCTCTCATGCTCTCTCTCTCTCTCATTATCTCTCTATATATATCAAATAAATAAATAAAATCTTTTAAAAAATTAAGAATGCAATCTTTACATACATATACACACATGGTGCACCTTATGTGTATGTAAAGGTACACAAGGTGCACCTTTAATACTTAAAGGACCCCTATCTTTGCTTTCACATTTAGTACATCTCTGTAATAATACAACAGCTTCATTACATGGCTTCTTTATGAATATTTTTCTCATCTAACATATTAGCCCAAGTTCCTCAGGTCTAGAGCAGAAAAAAAAAATGAATACCATTTAGAGATAACCTTTTCCTGAGACCAGTCATTGTCCCTGAACCAAGTTTGCTTAGGTTTCTCACCCCTCCTTGACCTCTTCCCCTTTATTTTGAGTTCCTAAGTAGATGTCCTTCCTACCAAGCTATTTCATAAATGCTAGATAGGTAGAACACTCTTAATATTTCCTGTGATTATGCCTATTAGAGGGCACCTTAGACTTTCTCATAAATCTATTGCCTGGCCTCACTGTACTCTCTGTATAAGCAGACAGGTCTGAATCCACAGCAGTACATGGGTTCCTTTCTCTGGCCCTTTACTATCCTTTACTTCTGATTATTTTCCTTCTCCATATCTGTAATACCACCACCATACTCTTGAAATATAAGAACATTTAATATTTGACATTTAAATATTTACTTAAATATTTAACCCTTTCCTCCTTTATGAACACTTTCCTGTTAAAATAAAGCAAGATGAGTAAATGCTTGTGATTCCTACACAGGCTGCCAGTTCCTGGCTGAAGCTTCATGAGTCGAAGACCTGAAATGAGGAAACAATAACCCAGAAATGTAGAGCAAAGGGGAAGAAACTCATTTGAATTTGTTGTCTTCTTTTTTTGTTCTTATATATCATTTTATTTTATTAAGAGTATCATAAAACATTATTTTGATTTTTGAGTTAAAGCAAACTTTTTTAAATAATTTATTTTATTTTATTTTTTCAGTGTTCTAAGATTCATTGTTTATTCACCACACCCAGGGCTGTATGTAATACGTGTCCTCCTTAATATCCACCACCAGGCTCACCCTTGCTTAAGTTTACTAACACTTAATGAAAAAAATATTTAAAGTTTCTATATAGAAATCTTTTAACATCACAAAAGTAGAGAGAAATGAATGCCCAGGAATCTGTTACCTTATTATATTTTAAATTCACTTATGTGCCAAATATGGTAAATTGTCTAACCACCCCACCCTTTTATTTGTTCTTATTTGTAGCCAATGACATGTGAAAAGAGTCTTTCTCCTTGAGAAAGAGGAGGAAAACCTCATTTTACCCATAAGTGTCCTCTCTATTTTATATCATAATACTATCATCACACGTGGCTATGGTATCTGGCACTCTGGCAGCTATCCTGTGATCATCAAGTAAAGAAAGTCAAGAGAATAACTGAGATGCCAATCTAGGGAAGTATTATTATACAATCACTTGACCAACCATAGAACTGCCTACTTCCTCAGGCTATTTGTTGTGTGAGATGAGAAAATGGATGGATGGCTACATTCCTATTGCAGAGGGGCAAAGTATTCTAAGTGGCCCTTCAAATCTTTTGGTCTTCTTTTATAATGGATTCATATATTTGGTTTTGTGTCTTAAGAAGTTATATAGAACCTTCAAATTTGCCATATCCTGTATTTTGAATTGAGATACACCTCACAATATGACTGGTCAATCAATGAAAGTCTTTAATCAAAATTCCACTGTGGGAGCTGGAGGGAAGAGAAATTACAGTGCGTTCCAAAAAGAAGGGACAGAGGAAGGTATCTGGTGACACACTAAACTTGGCTTTAGATCCATGACAGCAGCTCTCCCAATGTGAGAGATTTACTTTTTCTTTTCTATTCTAGTGGTATAATGATGTTTGTTGTTGCACATCTTGGAAACAATACTGACCTAGCTAAGGTGGCATATTTTCTGTGGGAGTATCTTCTCTCCAACAACTCCCTATATATATATACACTGATTATTTTTGCCTAACTACACAAAGTGGTAAGGCATTTTGAGAAGTTAAAGTCAAGTTAACTTATTTTTAAAGCTAATGATAACTTATCAGTTAACTAGTTACTATCAAGTTCTGATTTTTTCCCCTATGAATTTTCTTTTGAGGGTGAAGTTGTAGGGCTGGATCTGGTTTCATGTAGGTCCCTCACTCTCTGGTCCCTGTTCTAGGAAGCCCACTCTAGTAGCGCTCTTTCCTTGTTGTCCATTGGTCTCTGCTGGCCCCAGATGTTGCTTACAACTGCATGTGTGAATACAGAGCCTTTTCTCACTACTTCAAGATCTTCACATTGTGCAGACACATTTCTGATATGTACCAGAACTATTCTTTTCAAAATTCCAGGGAAAAGTTTACACATCTGTGATTGCACCTAATTTTGAGGTGTCAAAGGCCATATCCAATCCCTGTGCAGCTCCCACACACTTGGCCTTTCCCAGGCCTCACCAATCTCCATACTATAATTATGGCAGAGCCACTCAGGGCTTGGGTAGCCAACGTTCAAGCAAAATACCCATTTAAAAGGTGGTTCCAAGATATGATCTTAACCCAAAGTAGTAGATAGAAGTGAAGAGAGGGGCAGGAGGAAACTTACATTTACTGGGTTCTTGTGTGTCAGGATCTGAACTAAGTTCTACATCTGGGACATTCCAGCAGACTAGGAACACAGAACCAGGAATCAGGAGACACAGTCTAATGGTTTGATGGTATAGCACTCAGATGCCACCACTAGCCAAATTAAGATAGAAACATTCACTTCCCTCCAGAGATTGTGTTTGGCTGGAGAGAGCAGTCTCATCTAAGATCATACCCTTCAAGCTCTTTCTCAAGGATGCCCTCTATCCAATCATTGTTGAGTACAATAGTGGTTCCCTTGTCCCAGGTTGCAAGACCATCTCAGACCCAGAGTCCTGTGGTTGAAGACTTTGTTGTGATCTCATGGCAGCTCCAATTTCCTCTCTGCCTAATTTGGTTTCCTTCATTTCTCCAGGCATTTTGATTTGAAGAACACTCCCCAGTACATTTCCTGCATACCAATCCCTTCTTAGTGTCTGCTTCCTGCAACACCTGACTTCTGTGTGCACTGCTCAACACACAGGGTCTCTTGATTCTCATTGGAAAATTAAGAAACTAATTGAGTTCCCTAAAGCCTCAATCCAACACCACAGCTGGAACCAGAAGGGAGGAGTAGGAGTGGGAGACACACCAGCAGCTTTAAATTACAGCAAGTAGCTTCCTACTCCTGAATCAGCTTGGGTTTGAAAGCTGTGCCAGGACCTGTGAGGGTCAGAAATCCCTATAGTAATTCTTCAGTGTCATTGATCAGTGTGACCTATTATGTATTTTATTCTTTCCTAGACTTTTTGTTGTTGTTGTTTCTCAACATGTAGTTATGTATGCCATGTGTGAGATCATTTTTTCCCTTTCAAATAAATCATGTAACTTCTGTGTTTGTCAAGAAACTCAAAGTAGAGAAATGTGAAATGTGCATTGAGGAAAGTTCAGCTGACTGAGTTCCATTAATTCTCAAGAATGACAAGTCAAGGTCAAAGGAAGAAGAATGAAAAATATTGCAAAGTGATTTTCTTTTAAATGGGGGAAAAATAAGCCATAGGAGGGTGTTCACCTTGGTTCTTTTGAAAATATTTATAGGCTATAAAGAAGATATAGGACTTTATAAAACAAAGCACAAAATCAATACTTTAGAGGAGTAAAAAACTTGACAAGTTGATATATTTTGACTATATTTAATATCATTTCAAATGAAATCATTGTATTCTCTCTCCAGGACATCAAAACGTCCTAAAAATTTTTAAGTTATTCAATTAGTAGTTTATTTTATGTTAAGCTTTAATATTTCATTAAAAGGATATTAATGTATTTTTATGTTTGTATTTAATGCTTAGGGTTATGTTTGGTATAATTTAAGAAAACATTGAGTTGATAATATAATTTTTTAATCCAAATATATTATCATCACAGAAATAAATCAATGCTGGGAACAAGGCCAGAGTTATGAAAGCATAAAATTCTCCCAGATAAATTTTGTAAGGCATTTTCACTGGACCTTTTAATCTTTCTTCCTTCTTTTTTTTAAGGTCCCAGACATCTCAATAAACAAAGAAAAAAATTATACTTATTGGCCCCAAATCAATAACAGTTTTTTAAAAACTGACATTTCTGATAAACTTCAGTGTATTGCTTGACACCAGTGTTGAAACCAACCAGTTATCCCAAGTTTTGTTCTGAGTTGTAAGACTAGACCATTTTGTTATTTTTCCTAGCTAACTGCCATAATGTCCATATTGGTTGCTGTGCCTCTTCGCTTGTTTTTCTATAATCTAGTATTCAAGTAGCAGCCAGTGATGCTCTACAACATAAACATACCACTCTTCTGCTTAAAATCCTCTAAAGGATTTTCATCACACTTAGAATAATTTTTTTTTTTACCATAGTCTAGAAGTCCCTACATGGGTAATCACCAGCTGCCTTTTTCTCTCAAGTAGTGTCTTCTAGTCTCTCTTCTGTGTGTGTATGTGTGTGTGTGTGTGTGTGTGTGTGTGTGTGTGTGTGTGAATCTATCTCCCTCTCTGAACATACAGTACAATGAACAGTCTCTTCCTTTAACACAACTAGTTGTTGCCACCCCAGGGCCTTTGCATTAGTCATTCTATCAGCAAAAACATTACTTTTATTTTTACTTCACTAAGGAGCTGAATTATAATTCATATTAACATTTTCTTTAGAATTTCATGCCTCAGGTTTTACATGACTAGCTTCCTTTCATAATACTATTTCTCAGCTTCAATTTCACCTCTCAGGAAAGCCCTTTCTGATCATTGAGTCTAAAGTAACATTCTGTCTCCCCAGCATACACTACCATGAGTCTCTTTCCTTCTTTGTTACTATCTGGAATTGTCTTAATTTGTTTGCTTAATATTTAATGTTTACTTTGTCTCCCTAAATAAAGGTCCATGAATTCAGGGCACTTGGATGTATTCTTAAAATCTAAACAATTCTCAGAATATAACAGACACTGTGATCCGCATTCTAATAGACATTAATGCAAAAAGGGGAAAAATAGGTCTTGGCCTCATAGCGTTCATCAAAGATTTATTATCAAGAAGATAATAGGAATATATTGAGTCATTATAAACTAGCTTTTAATCAATCCTCAAATAAAGTGTTTTCATTGCTCATCTATGACATATTTTTTTTTTCTATTCCCTCAACCCATTTAGTTTGTTTACTCTCTGAGTGACCAATAGACCTATATAGGTCAATTAAGAAAATGATGATAAAAATAATCTGTGATTTTATCTAACCTTAGTGGAAATTTTGTCTACAGTTCCCTAGCTTTTTGTTTCATTGTTTTGGGCAATTACAGGATTGGATTTTTGACTTACAGTCTTGGAAAATTAACCTCTATACTTTGAGTAGAAGTTACAAGGTTAGAAAAAAAAAAAAACATAATCAGTGGTAGTGCAAGGTTTTGCAATATTGGAATTGAAATTTACTAAGGGTGTAAATTTTGATTGAGGTAGTGGGAATACAAATAATACATTTCAAAGACCATTCACAAAATCTAAAACAATTAAATTTACAGGAAGAAAGAAACACCATCAAAATTAATGTGGAAATTCATGAATTCATTTATTTATTGAATAGTTTTTTAGAATGAGCATCACACATATCAGATATTGAGATAGTTGTTGCAATCAAGCAGAAAATAAATTAGAAAAGAAACATATTCTCACAGGAGTTTACATTTGGGCCTGGGTGGTATTCTAAACAGTGATACATAAAGGGAAAAGATGTACATTCAGTTGTGGAAAATGTGGCTGTATTGGAACAAATAAGGGATGATTACAGGGAGTTAAATGTAAAATCCTCATCCAAGTGAGTAGAGAGGATACTCAGAAGACAGGGGCACAATAGGGAAGAAGAGAACTTCCTGACCAAGGAAGACACCCAAACCTACTTATACATACCCAACAGTAGAATTGGAGTATGACATTTGCGAAGCAGCCACATGAAGCCCAAAGCCTAGGAATCACTGCTAAGTGTCACAGATAAGTCAAGGAGTGGACCACTGTGAAGGTCATCTCTGAGTCCTTCAGAATCAGATAATTCAACTTCATGCAGCCAAGCATGCAAGAACAAAGTTGTCCCCTTTTATAAATCACAATCTGGCTTTCCCCTCCCCTCCAGTTTCCCAACAACATATAACCTCTTGATTATAGTGATTCAGGGGAAGTAGAAGAGGAAAGTGACAAAGATTTTTGCTTTTGAATTGAGAATATAGCATTCCTTAGATTTTAGTATCATAGATAGGCAATCATACTTGCTATTCAAAGAAATAGAATAAAAGAGATTGTCCATAACCCTCGGGAAAGCTTACATTATAGGGAATAGGAGAGAGAGAAAATAAGAGGAAGAGCCAGAGTAGAGTAGACTATTGAGTAAGAGGCTATAAAAAACACTTTGATCAATAGGTAATCAGTAGCACCAGAGAATATCAAATACTATGAAAGGTCAAGATATAAAGCCTCAGACAAGTCCCTTAAATGTGTTGTTTTAAACAATAGACATTTTCAATAGAGCAATTTCTTATTGTGATCAGAACAAGAATGAAGCTAGTAGGCTAGCTTTTTTTTTAAAGATTATTTATTTATTTATTTATTTATTTATTTATTTGAAAGAGAGATATAGGAGCACTAGCGGGGGTGGTGGGGAGCAGAGGAAGAGAAAGAAGCAGGCTCCGAGATGAGCAGAGAGCTCAAGGCAGGGCTAGATCCCTGGACCCTGGGATCATGACCTGAGCCAACAGCAGATACTTAACCAACTGAGTCACCCAGGAACCTACAGTGAGCTAACATTTTTAAAGAATTTAGACATAGATGAAAAGAAGTTTGTCTCCTTTGAGGAACCTCGGTGGCTCAGTCAGTTGAGCATGGGACTCTTGATTTCAGTTCAGGTCGTGACCTCAGGGACTTAAGGTCCAGTGCTGAATGGGGCTTGGGTGGGCATGAAGTGTGCTTAGGATTCTGTCTCTCCCTCTCCCTCTTCCTCTTCTTAGGAAGAGTGCAAATAAAACCCCCAGAAAAATATTGTACTGTGTTACACAGCATGAAAGAGTTATCATTCAAAAATTATTTCAAAGATCATCCCCAAATACTTAGAATATCATAATAAAGAGACATCTTTGCAGTTTGAAGTGCTCAACTGACCCTGAACTGCACTCATACTCCTGCACACCCTCATCATGACTTGCCTGCTCTCCACGTCTATTTGTCCTTCTCCTCCCCTCTCCCCAGGGTGCTCAGTGGGAGACCAGAAAGGCTGAAAGGAAACGGAAAGAGTCTGTGCTAACTCTTCCTGCTGCCCCTGCTTGGGCAGTGGTTACAACATCTCTCCTCCTTACCCGTGATTACAACTCCATCAGATCACCCTGGTTCTTGACTCTTGCCCAAGGAACACTCTCCCACTCCTCTGCCTTTAGACCTGAAGTTCTTAATAGCTTCCCACTGCTGTTGACGGTCTCTGGTGCTTACTGTTCTTTTTCTGTTCCTTGACCTTGCCCATGCTTCTCTAAGTAGCCTCTTCAGTTAAGGTCTCTTGAGCCATCTAAGCTGGATACATTTCTTTTCTCAGACCCTGACACACTAGAAGTTTCATGTAAATCCTGAGTTTGAATTATTATTTTTAAATATACTCCTCAAGGTTTGTTATGTCAGGAACCCTTGTTTTCTTTAAAAGAGCTTTGTTTCTTCACTGAAGCTTTTGCTTATTTTGGATTCATCTCCTGTGAATCATAGACTTACAGCGGTTCTAGAAAGTTTTAAGCAAAATAAACAATTGCTTCTAATAGGAGACAGCAGGAACCTGAGGAAATTAGCAAGCCCCAGTTCCAACTTGTACCTTGTGTTAAAATTTTTCCTAGCATATGGTGCTAATACCATGGCTAGTTGTGAATTGCTGCCCTAAATGCTGAGGACAAGTTTATTTCTGTTTCATATTATAAATGTGTTATTGTCATAGTATGCAACAAAAATTACCCTCAGAGTATACAAAAAGTCTGAATAGCAAATTGCCCCCCAAGCAGGCTTATCTTCAACTGAAGATTTTGCAGACTTTACCTCTCATAGTGATTAATATCATGACACCATATAGAGCTTGGGTCATTCCACAGTGTAGCAGCCTCCATACTTCAGAAGTCAGACAGTGGAAAAGCACTTACTGTGCTATGAAAATCACTTCCCTTGACAGCCTGATTCATTCATTAATGTTGTTGTCAGATAGAATAAAGGTGCAGACAGTGAGTATCAGGAGTTAATCTTCTAAATATATATACACACACACACACACACAAAACCTTCTTTCTAAAAGAAAAGGTAATTGAAAAAGACATTGGCAATAAAAAGGCAGTAACTCACAAAGTGAACTCATTTAAATTAATAAAAATTCCAGAGGATTAGAAGGACAATTTCCATCAGTAAGAGGGTCAGAGGGTGAAGTAAGATATAGTAAAAATATGAACATGGTGTCATGGGTCCAGACCCATTCGGTTAAAAGATTCCTAACATTGAATGGAGTACATTGTAGGTTCAACGAAGGAACATCTTACTAAACAAAGACCTTTAAAGGGACCTAGAAAAAATTTAAAATCAAATGTTAAAATAAACTCCAGGAAGCCCATACATCACCTAAGGCAGATAATTAAAGCAAACTTTGTCAAAAGAAACCGTTTGTAGTTGTTTTATATTTTTTTTATTTTTTGTTTTGACTTGAGAGTGAATTCGTTTTTCTACACATTCTAATAAATATTATCAAATTACTGTGGACATTCTTAAGGTGAGAGCTGTTTTTTCCTTGTCAACCACCCTTTTGAACCAAAGCATACCTCGTACTTTGTACCTTGCATTTATTGTTTTCATGTGATTACATTTACTGCACTATGAACTACAGGCTAACACTTTGCCTGGTGTTGAGAATGTTTGCCCTGCCCTCAAGAGAGGCATCCTCTACAGGAAGAGAAACGTTATTTCAACAAGTAAATCCACTGGAATGTTACACAGTGTACAGAAAAAGAGAACGATGGAGAAATAGGTGGTGACGTATGGAGGAGGCAGGTACAAGTCAGAGATGAAGTGAACTGTGAATGGCACCTTGCAGTTGTAATGTCTAAGAAAACAGACATTGGATCAAACATATTTTAGGCTATGAAAGCACTATGAATGAAGGCATAGAGATCATGAGATAGCCTTGACATTGGGGCTATGGGATGACAATGACAAGTCACTTCATTTTAACTCATATGTTCATGTATTTTGATAGGAAGAGTGATGTTGCAGGGAGAAGGGTAGTTGAAATAAAGCCAGTGAAGCCTGCAGGAACTTGACTGCATAATGGCAGAGTCCTTAATGAGGATTTTGAACTTCCTTCAATTAGCATTTGAGGATTTCTGAAGAGCTTTGAGCTACCTAAACAGCTGTTTCCTCTCTCCTTTGAAAATGGGAACACTAAAAAATAGTATCTCCCTCACAAAAAAGGATGAAGTGAGAAAAATAATATAAATCCCTTAGTTTTTTGCAACTTTTAGTTGCTATTATTTCATATTTGGTGTGTAAAATTTATATTGGTCTTCTAAATAAACTTGAAATGAATAGAATATATTTTTGCAATGAGATAAAATTAAATCCCTACTATCAAAATATATAATTATCTTTCCTGTATCTTTTCAACCTTAGCATTTCCTAAATGCTCAAAAAGTGAGATCAGCTCACATGGTCAGTCATTCACTGTAAGTAATATTATTTTCAACGCACATGATAATAAATCCTAAATTCTTACAATTAAATTTTCAGTGTTTTCTTGACTTTTGAAAATTATGCAATACTATATTTTTGCAAGTCGAGATCCTATGAAAATGCTACATTTAATCATAGAATAATTCGAAAAGTTTTCTAGAATTTCAAATATTAACCCCTGCACAAGCGATGTGACAGAATGATTAGTTTGTGAGAATATTGACATAATGGTGTTCAATAAATATTTATTTAGTTGAATAATATTTTATGATATTTTAAGAGTGGTGTGAAATTTGTATTGACTTATGCAGAGCTAGCTATTATAATAATAAAAAGATTAATTTTTATCAAGTTGACAACTGATAAAACTACACAATTGTTGTAAATCTACTACAACCTGTCAATAGAATGTGCAGTAAATGATTTTGAGTGAGATATGCAAAATGAGGATATCAGCATAGGCTAAAATGGCCACCTTCTCATCCAATTTATTCAGTCCATTTGGTCTTGACAGTATGAGACACTCAAGTTGGCAGCTGACCATATTTTGAGCTCAGGCCAGGTTCACAGACCAATCGGGTACCATTTAAAATCTTGTTATTCGGGATCTATGAGGGATATGAGTGCTGTAGCTTTCAATGTTTGTGTAACAAGGAACATGAGGAATTGACTCTTGTAAAACTCATTTTATGACTTTATCAGGAAAGGCTTTCCATAGTTCATTGGTCTTCTGTCACTCATTAGCAAAATTGCTTCCCAAGGTCAGTGTGACATGCCTCAGTATTAGAGTGCATGGCTCACACAGCAGATGTCCTATGGCGCATGGGATGGTAAATAGTGAAATATTAGCTGTTTTTCAGGGAGGGAAGCTTGCTGTTACTTGCCAAGTGTTCAGATTAAATAAGTACAGTAGCTACTGTCCAAAGAGATTAAAGAAAATTCCCTTTGTGATTTATGAAAGAAGGAAAGACGAAAATATGATGGAGTTTTATTTGCATGTTTTCTTCTAAGAGATTTGAGGATAAAATTTTGTTCTCAGCTTTACATAAAAGGTTTCCTTCCTTCATGTTCATATTAGAGCAGAAAATTGCTTTTATTTAATGATGATATTTTCCTAAAAATGACACTTCAATGCAAAATTCATTCATCATAATTTTTTAGATTCGTGTGAATCTTAGTTACTCCAAAATTAATCATAAATGTGTTTTTAATCAAATAATAAATAAGTGATATTTTTCAATGCAAGTGCACTGGCACTTGCTGCAAATCTTATTACAATATACATGGGGGAAAAACATTTCCTGGATATTTAAATGATGTAAAATTTTCTTTGGGTTTAAAAATGGATATTGTTGCTGTCTTTGTTAACAAACAGTAGGCCCAAACTTCACTTTTCTCATCTGAAAAATAAAGATAAGAATGGGCCCTCTTCTCATCATGGCTCAGCAAATATATAATCAACACTTAAGTATTCATGAGTATTATTTATCTCAAGGAATTGAATGATCTTTTTTTTTGTAATTTTTTGCCTTGTATTTTTACATTCTGCCTATTTTGTTCCTTAGCCAATAAAAATGTAATAGCTGCATATGCTACTTATAGAAATGAAAACTTTTCTGGTATTTTATGCCTATAAAATTGAACTATTTGATGTTGATTATGACTTTTTATTAAGTGAACTGAAGCATACAATCAAATGACAAACACAAAGAAGAGTTGAAATTTAATCAGGCCTTATACACTATAACTCAGCCTCATAGCTTAGTATTAACATGAATTTTAGAAATGTATTTTTCATATTTATTTCGAGTACATGTTACATTGGTCCATCTCATTTCAACTTCCTGCTTTATCCAAAAACCTGCCAAGTTGTCTCTGGTAAATTCCAGTGAAATTCATCTTTCTGATTTTAGTTAAAATCATAGTAAATGAATTCAAACATTAATACATAAGATTAATATGAAATAAATTACACACATGCACATACACTATATTTACACAAAATGAACAAAATTCCCACTCCAGTTGTCTTAAATATAGAGATGGGTTTTGTTTTATTTTATAACCTAATCTTATGGGTTTGGTTTTGTTTAATAATCAAAATAAAGGTGAGCATAAATAAAATGGTGAAACCTCAAATCCTTTGTCTTTGAGAAAATTCAAATCAATTCCATCATGCCCTCATAGTAATGAGATTTTGAATATAAAGCCCCTAGCAGTATACCGGGTAGACATTTAGTAATACTTTCTGAGTATCTACCAAATGGGATCATAAGCGAGGGTGCCTTAAAAATCAAGGTAAACTCATGCACAGAAAATCTGTAAGATAATAGACATGTCTCAAGAAATCATTGCTTTAGAGATTATTTGAATTGCAAAAAAATAAATTACCAGATCAAATCAGTGAACATTAATCGGAAGTCTCTGTAAAGAGGAACTACCCTTAATGATGATCAGTCTTGGCTATTTTCAGACTATCATTGCTATAATTGCTTATTTTCCTCCTAAAAGTAAACTCCAAAGTTGTATAAAAAGTTTCACTTACTTATGGAACATAAGGAATAGCATGGACGACATTAGGAGAAGGAAGGGAAAAATGAAGATTGGGAAATCAGAGGGGAAGACAAACCATGAAAGAATGTGGACTCCAAGAAACAAACTGAGGGGTTTTGCAGGCAAGAGAGATGGAGGGATGGGTTGGCCTGGCGATAGGTATTAAGGAGGGCACATATTGTGTGGAGCACTGGGTGTTATATTCACATAATGAGTCTTGGAACACTATATCAAAAACTAATGATGTACTGTATGGAGACTAATATAATAAAAAAATAAATTTAAAGAAGAAAATAATTAAAATTTTCTTTGAAATTTAAACTAGTTTTTAATATCAATCACCCCCAGTATGACTTAACACAATTTAAAAGGTAATGTAAAGTGAATGAAGTTATAATATTTTTTTAATCTATAAATATGTTTTGAAATTTTTGTTGTCAAAGAATGTCATTTCTTCTAGTTTTCAGTATTAAACATCCATTTTAGTCGTATTGTGGATGGATCAATCAAGTCTTGATTATGTATTACCTTGAAAACAGAAAACTAGAAATTTTATAATTAGGATGAAAACCTCTGGAACAACTATTTTATATGATACCATGATGGAATGTGCTTTAATTCTCTGAAAATATTGCACATCCTTTCACTTCATCCTTCATTTCATATGAAGTCTTAAGATCTGCATTAGACCTCTAGTTTTTCTTCGATAAGGGCCTGGGTAGGGATGTACCATACTCATTTATGACTTAAAGAGATAACTAACATGTATATTTGTTATAGTCAAGAGAAAATGCACTGTCCAAACTGGGACATAGCAGGAAAACCAATGTAACCAAAATGTGTGTCAGCTCATGAAAAATCGTCACTGTAGAACAAGAAATAGCAATTTAATTTTTTATTTAAATATATAAATACATACATGTTGTCTGTGTTTTACAAAAAGGGCTTTAAATGCATATGTTATAGAAATTATGTACTTTTTTCCTTTATCTAAATTATGTTTCACTATTCTAGATATATAGTCTCATTATGTTTAACATATACTTTAATGACTTAGGCATCCCTCAGAAGAGTATCTCTCTAATGTTGGGAATATGGTACTTAGCAAGGTCAAGATCAATGACTTCTTCAGATCACTGGGCTGCCACTTAGAATATAAAACCCCAAGGAGTTAGAATGAATTTATTAAAATCTGGCTGATTAAAATTAATATATTATCTCTCGAACACCCCAATAGGTTAGGTCTTTATAATAAAGAAACGAGGTCATTTAGCCTAATCTACCAGTCTATTTATTTTTTATTATTTTTTTATTCAAGATTTTAGTTTCCCTACACTGAGTAGTACAATAACTACTTTGATAATCCTAGGTCACCATTTTAGATATGGGACAGAAAAATAATTCATTAGAGAGCATTCAGTATATATTGTTTTTTATTGATCCAGAACCCACAATAATAAATTGGAAATTTGGGTATTAACTCTTTCCCCTTACTAAGGTGGCTGAGAACATTACTATAATAACTTAAAAAACTTCATATGCTTCTCAAACTTTCTAATTAATCAAGGACCCAAATCACAAATTATATTAAATTGCAGAGTCATAGAATCCTACATCCTGTGAGAACTTTAGAAGTCATCTGTTCAAACCTCCCACCAGGTGAAGAAAATGGAACCAATGGTTTGTTCTCAGAATGATTAACTAGCTCATTAGTTCTATAATTACCCCATATACCTCATCTTTGTTCTTTGCTGTATTAATCCATCTTCTTTAACCATGTCCTTGTCACTTCTTTAACAATATAGTTCAAACATCTGAGTTTTTTTTTTTAATATTTTATTTATTTGACAGAGAGAAACACAGCCAGAGAGGGAACACAAGCAGGGGGAGTGAGAGAGGGAGAAGCAGGCTTCCCGCCAAGCAGGGAGCCCGATGTGGGACTCCATCCCAGGTCTCCAGGATCATGACCTGAGCTGAAAGCAGTCGCTTAAACAACTGAGCCACCCAGGCGCCCCCAAACATCTGAGTTTTAAATCTATTTATCTATAAATATTTTCACATAATAAAAATAAACCAAAATATTAGAATACTAATTTACATTATTATCTCAATGCCATGGAGCTGCTTAGTAGTTGACTTCTTGTTAGTACCTAGTAGTCCTTAGTAATAGCAGTTGTTAGTACTGAGTTTCTAAGTCTAGTACTGTAAGATGTTAGAAAAATTGAAATATATATACATTCCAATTAAGATGCACATATATGATGTGCATATATATATATGATATAAATATATTTCATTCTGTTCTCAGAGAAAATGTAAAATTGGCACTTTGCATTATTATGGGAATGTTTTTGTTTCTTCTTCTTTTCTTAATATTGATTTACCTTAACTTTTGGATTACTGTAGATTGAATCATATTGAACTAAAGTTAATTTTTCCCTAGGAATTCCATGCCAAATTTTATGTGAAAGTATGAAATATTATCAACAATGGTATTGTGAATTCATAATATAAACATTATTACTAAAATAATTGTTATTTACATCAATTTTAATAGTCACAATAATCTATGTGATAAATACAGCTTAAATGTGAGAATAATTTATAAATTCATTATTATCCCTGGTCACAGAAGTGTCATTTTTCAAAATGGAAATAAAACTGTAATTCATAATCATGAAATATTTCTTTGCCATAACTTGTATGGAATATTATGTTCACCAAAGAGTTCAATTCAATAATGTAATTTTTCTTAATAAAAACCTAGGATTTTTATTAAATTACTATTAAATTATCGTGTGTATATATAAAATTACAATTGAACAAGGGAAAGAAATTTATTTATAAATAACCCATGATTTAAAAGAGATGACTATCTGATAACTTATACAATTTCCCTGGAACTTTGACAAGCTTGTTCCTAGAAAATTGATCTGAAACAGGAAAATAAAAGATAAAGGCATTGGGGACTGCCCATGAATTCATTTATAAGGCCTACATATTGATTTATTATGAAGGCAATGATCAGCAGCATTTGATACAAAATAAATAAGAAAAAATTTAGTTGAAAAATGATCTGTATTTAAATAATACATGAACTTTACAAAGTGGGGTGGTACAGATAAAAAACACTACACAGTAAGTTTTGCTTAGCCCAACCACATTAATAAAACCCTTTAAACATCCTCTGAACTATAGCTAAAAAGAAGCAGGTCACAGACTGTGTCAGAGCACTAAATATTTTATTTCTCTTCCCTTTGAATAACATCTTTCTAGTGCCATAGGTGACACTTCCTATTATTTCATCACTTTAAGCGTGCGGGGTAAAAAAGCCAAGAGAAGGAGGAAAATGTAAAGGGGAAAGGAGGTCAGGAGAGGTGAAGAAAGGACACAATATCAAAATGCTGTTTTCTTTTCTTATCTTTTCTCTTACTTTCCTCATTTTCTTCCAGATATCACATTTGTAGTTGAATGTTAATTCTTTAGTAGAAAAACCAGATCCAAAAGGTGTATGTGTGTGTATATGTGTGTATGTGTGTTTCAGTTACATAAGTGGGAGGAAAAGAAAAAGAGAGAACTGAGAATGACACAGAGGCAGAGACAAAGGAACAAAAACAGAGAGACAGAGAAAAAAGGAGATATTAATTGAAAAAATATCAAAGAAGATCAAGAGCAAGACATGATGCCCACTCTACACATTTATTAAGCATTGTACTATAAGTCCTAGCCAGAGCAATTAGGCAACAAAAAGAAATAAAAGGCACATCTAAAAGAAGTAAAATTGTCTCTATTGGAAAATAATATGATTTTATCTAAAGAAAACCCTAAAGACGCCATCAAAATACTGTTAGAATTAATGGAATAGTATGCCTCCATCAGAAAGGATGAATACCCAACTTTTGTAGCAACATGGACTGGATTGGAAGAGAGTATGCTGAGTGAAATAAGCCAAGTAGAGAAAGCCAAGTATCACATGGTTTCACTTACTTGTGGTGCATAAGGAGTAATATAGAGGACAGTAAGAGAAAGAAAGGAAATGGGAAGTAGGGTAAATCGGGGAGAGAAACAAAACATAAGAAACAAACTGAGGGTCTTGGAGGGGAGGGGGTGGGGCATGGGAGAGCCTGGTGGTGAGTACTGAGCACGTGTATTGAATGGAGCACTGGGTGTGGGGCATAAACAATGAATCTTGGAATGCTGAAAAAAATTAAATTAATTTTAAAAAATACTGTTATAATTAATGAATAATTTCAGTAAAGTTGCAGGATATAAAATCCATACAAAAATGTGTTACATTTCTATGAATCAACAATAAGCTACCAGAAAGAGAAAGTTTTTAAAAAAGATATATAATTGCATTGAAAATAGTAATAAAATACTTAGAAAAAATTTAACCAAGGAAGTAAAAGACTGTACACACACACAAACACACACACACACACACACACACACACACACACACACACACTATACAACTTTGATGAAAGGAAATTAAAGAAGACACAAATAAATGTAAAGATTTTCTGTGTTCATGAACTGGAAAAATTAATATTGTTATGATGTCCATGCTACCCAAAGCAGTCTACAGATTTAATGTAATTTCTTTCAAAAATCCAATGGCATTTTTTCACAGAAATAGGAAAAACAATCCTAAAATTTGTATGGAACCACAAAAGGTCCTGAATAGTTAACACAATCATGAGAAAGAAAAACAAAGCTAAGGACTCCTGGGTGGCTCAGTCAGTTAAGCATCTACCTTTGGCTCAGGTCATAATCCCAGTATCCTGGCACTAAGCCCCACATCAGGCTCCTTGCTCAGGAGAAAGCCTGTTTCTCCTTCTGCCTGCTGCTCCCCGTGCTTGTGTGCTCTCTCTCTGTCAAATAAAATCTTAAAAAAAGAAGAAGAAGAAAAACAAAGCTAGAGGCCTCACAATGCCTGATTTCAAAATATATTACAAAGCTATAGTAATCAAAACTACATATGGCATAAAACAGACAAAGATCAATAATACAGAATAAGGAACTGAAAAATAAACCCATGCATATATGGTCAATTAATTTTGAAAAGTTACAAAAAATATAAAATGGGGAAAAGATATTGTCTTCTAAGTCCATTCAAATGCATTAAGACTTCAATATAAGACCCGCGACCAAAAAAATTTTGGATAGGAAAAAAAGCTCCCTGACATTGGTCTTGGCAATGATTTCCTAATATATAACCAAAAGCAAAAGCAACAAAAGGAAACATAAATAAGAGGGGCAACATCAAAATAAACAGCTTCTGTCCAGCAAAGGAAACCATCACAAATGAAAAGGCAACCTATGGAATGGGAGAAAATACTTGCAAACCACTTATTCAATAAGTGGCTAATATTGAAAACATACAAGAAACTCATAAAACTCAGAAAAAAACTAATAGCTCAATTTTAAAAATGGACAAAGGATTAAAATAGACCTTTTTTGGAAGAAGATATACAGATGGCCAATGGGTATATGAAGAGATGCTCAACATCATTAATCATGGGAGAAATTCAAATCAAAACCACCATGAGACACTACTTCATATCTGTTAGGTGCTAAGTGAAATAAACCAGACAGAAAACAGCAAATACTTCATGGTATCTCTTAGAGGTAAAGTCTTAAAAAAAAAAAAAAAAAAGTCAAAGTCAGAAATAGAGAGGAAAAAAGTAATTTCCAGGGGTACAGAATGGAGGAAATGAGGAGAGATTAATAGAAGGGTACAAACTTTCAGTGATAAGATGAATAAGGTTGGAGGACCAAAAGTATAACTCAGTGACTATAGTTGATAACAGTTTTGTAGAGTTGGAATTTTTAAAGGAATAGAAAAGTATTTTTACCAAAAACTTTTTAAAAAGGTAAATATGTGAACAATTCCATCAAATTAACATCAGCATTTTTCACAGAGCTGGGACAAACAATTCTAAAATTTGTATGAACAAGAAAAGACTCTAAATAGCCGAAGTAACATTGAAAAAGAATATCTAAGTTAGAAGCATGAAAATTCCAGACTTCAAGCTATACTACAAAGATGTAATGATTGTTGTGTTATTGTACTGGCACAAAAACAGAGACATTGGTCAGTGGAACAGAATAGTGAACCCAGAAATGAACTCTCATCTCAATGGTCAACCAATCTTCAACAAAGAAAGAATGAATATTCAATAGAAAAAAGACAGTTTCTTCAACAAATGGTGTTGGGAAAACTGGACAGCCACATGCAGAAGAATGAAACTGGACCACTTTCTTACACCATAAACAAAAATCAAAATGGATGAAAGCCTTAAATGCGAGACAAGAATCCAGCGAAGTCCTAGAGGAACACACAGGAACAACCACTGTCCTCAACCACAGAAACTTCTTGCTAAGCATGTATCCAGAGGCAAGGGAAACAAAAGCAAAAATGAGCTATTGGGACTTCATCAGGATACAAAGCTTTTGCATAGGAAAGGAAACAGTCAACTAAACAGAAGGAAATCTATGAAATGGGAGAAGATATTTGCAAATGACATATAAGATAAAAGGCTAGTATCCAAAATCTGTAAAGAATTTATTAAACTCAACACCCCCAAAACAAAAAATCCAATCAAGAAATGGGCAGAAGAAATGTAGAGACAATTCTCTAAAGAAGACATATAAATGAGGACACCTGGGTGTTTCCGTCTGCTAAGCATCTGCCTTTGGCTCAGGTCATGATCCCAGGGTCCTGAGATTGAGCTCCACATCAGGCTTCCTGCTTAGTGAGGAGTCTACTTCTCCATTCTCCCTTTGCTCCTTCCCCTGCTTATTCTTGCTGTCTCAACCTATCTCTCTCTATCTCTGTCAAATAAATAAATAAAATATTTTCGGAAAAGACATGTAAATGGTTAATAGACACGTGAAAAAAAATGCTCAACGTCACTTATTGTCAGGGAAATACAACTCAAAACCACCATGAGAAACCACCTCACACTATCAGAATGGCTAATGTTAACAAACAAGAAACAACAGATGTTGGCCAGGATGCAGAGAAAGGGGGACCCTCTTACAGTGTTGGTGGGAATGCAAGCTGGTGCAGCCACTCTGGAAAACAGTATAGAGATTCCTCAAAAAGTTAAAAATAAAAACACCCTACAACCCAGGGTTGGATACAAACATAGTCATCTGCAAGGGCACATGCACCCCAATTTTTATAGACACAATGTCCACAATAGCCAAAATAGAGAAAGAGCCCATACGTCCATCAAAGGATGAGTAGAAAAAAAAGATATGGATCTACAACAGAATATTACTTAGTCATCAAAAAGAATGAAATCTTTCCATTTGCAGTGACATGGATGGAATGAGAGGGTATTATGCTAAGCAAAATTAGTCAATCAGAGAAATACAAATACCATATGATTTCACTCATGTGTGGAATTAAAACAATATAGGAAACATAGGGAAAGGGAAGGAAAAATAAAATAAGATAAAAACAGAGAGGGAAGCAAACCATAAGAGACAACTATATAAAACAAACAGGTTTGCTGGAGGGAAGGTGGGTGGGGAATGGGGTCACTGGATGATGGGCGTTAAAGAGGGCCCTTGATGGAATGAGCACTGGGTATTATATGCAACTGATGAATCACTAAATTTTACTGCAAACTTAACAATCACCATATGTTTACTAACTTGAATTTAATTAAAACAAAAATAAAATGTTCTGTTTATATTTGAAATTTATACACCCTCTGTTCTTTTAAGATGTAAAGTTTTATATGCATTTATGCTATCATATTAGTCATGTTAAAATATTTTATATTTTGTGTACCTATGTACACTTATTTTATTAGTTAGTGAGAGAAAAAATTTAATCTCAAAAAAAAGCAAAAAGAAGAAGAAAGTAAATATGTGAATGGATAGACGTGTTACTTGTTATACATATCACATCATCACATAGCGCACTTTGAATATTTTTCACAATTTTGTCAATTATACCCTACTGACACTGGAGAAAAAAGTCAAAAAAAGAATTCCTCTTTTGTTGTTATATAGATACCCTTATAATAAACACCATTCAACTGATCTTTCATATCACTTCTAAGATTTAAAAAGAAGGTTCTATGTGATTCTTGGAGCTATTTGCAAGACATTTAATTTAACTTTGTTCATAACATAATTTTGTTATTGGTTAGGGGCCAATTATTTTACTGTAGACTTAACAAAACTGAAGCATACACTTGTCACATATTTCCTATTTAATCTTTTAGCGTGTTTTTCACCTGTAAAATGAATTCTTCATATCTTCTCAGTATAAAATGAGGTAGCAGATGAGAAATTATTTTCAAATTTAAAGGTCTTAGGGGCAGTTTAGGGGTGCACTCATCCTCTAAAATCAAAAATAGTAACTTAGAATACAAAACCGCTATGAAACTATTGGTTGTGTATTGAAATTGAGCCAAATACGTATTCATCTAGAATGTATAAATAAGATTTGCTTGCATTTTTGCTTATTAAAATGCCCCCAAACCAAATAACTGACTAATGGTCTAACAGAATTTTACTTGAGTACCTGAAAATTATACTTCCTAACATGATGAATTTTTAGGAATTCTGACTTGGAAGAATTATACATAGGTATCTTAACATCACAACATGTCAGAAGAAGCGTAAGTTGAAATGATATTTGAAAACCTAACAGCGCTTCTTTGTTTCAATAATTCACATAAAGAAATGTAACAACCTAAATGTTAAAGTAAAAATCAAAAGAAACTATTTGGAAAATTAAAATAGTTATAAATAATTTTCACTAAGCTATTTTTTTAAGGATGGATCTAATTCTTCAACTTTGGAGAGAGAAAATGTGCCTGCTCTATGCACTCACTGATAGGAGACTTGTCCTTAAGTAAGAATCTCTGCTTTTAAGCTGCCAAGCCCCACGTGGTGGCAACTGAAGAAAAAAAAAAAAATAGCCACATATGGCTAATGAGTCTATTGGTCATAGTGACCATCAGCATTTTTTCTGGCTGGAATTTCCTGCTGCAATTTTTGAGTTTGTTTTTTTTTTTACTTCATGCCTATGTTAATGAGAGTTGCATTATCTTGTCTGCCTCTACAGGACAGCTCAACTTGGCTCTACCATCAATTCCTGAAACTCAACATTGTCATAACAATTCTCATTTTTTATTCCCCACAAACCTGCTTGTTCTTCTGTTTTCCTATGCACCCTATTACCAAACATAGTAATCATGGAATTATTCTAAGCCGCTCCCCATCCTCCACAGAACATTATCAAATTGAACTGATTCCATCCCTGAATTTTCTCTTGCATTTCTTCTTTTATCTCCTTCCATGTGGCTACTGCTGTAATGTCTATTTCCTGCCAACATATCCAGTAACTTCAACTTGTCTTCTTATCCAGTCTTTTCCTACTCCAATCCACTCTTCATATGTGCCAGATCCCACTAAAGAATGGTTGGTTTGAGCATCTCCTTGTTGAGAAATCATCTGGAGGTTCTACATAAATCTAAGTCTTTAATAGAGTTTAAGTAGATTGTTCTTGACTCAACTTGTAGATATCTGTTGAGGCCAATGCCTTTGCCCTTCTCTCCACACTTCATAGTTAAAACCCTGGTCACCTCAGCCTGTTCACCTTTCTCAGATGCCAGCATTCATGCCATACCCTTTTTCTCTGTGAAAGTTTTCCACAGCTTTCTCCCTTCCTATTTGGTACAAAATTAACCACTTTATTTATCTATGTTAACCTTGTGTACACACTCCTATGACAACATTAGTCCCACTCTAATAATATAATTATTATTAACCTTGGCTTTGGAGTCAGGGATTCCAGGTTTGAGTATTTGTTCTGCCATGGACTTGCTCAGAGACTTGAAGCAAGTTAGTGTCCTAAACCTCTAATCTGGTTTCCTAATCGGACGAACAGCATTATCATATCTACTTCATGAGATTTTGGTGATAGTTAAAAAATGAGATTGCTTGTAAAAAATAGAAAGTGTAGTTTTTGGAGCATAGTAAGCCCTCCAAAGATGAAAATTATTAATATTTTGCATCATAATTTATCATGGTAATAGGTAAGGTACTGATCTCCCCTGCTGGATGTTTAGCTATTTAAAAGGAAAAATAATTGCATTTTCATCATTGTATCTCCAGTCGTTGATTACACAGTGCTTGGTATATATAAGGCAACTTATAATATTTAACAAATTAAAAAAGAACATTAAATAAAAATATCAAAAGAAAAATGAAATTTTACACTCCTTGAATTTTTATCCTTATTACATGCTGATTGGTAACATGATCTATTGAACTTAGTGCTTTACACTATCACTAAGAAGCAAATGATATCTTGAGTCCAAAAGATAGGATAAGAGACTATAAATGTAATCAACAATAAAACACATTCTTTCTTTCTGCTATCTCTTCTAATTCAGACTAAGGAAAATTTTTGTTTTTTTAAGAGAAAGAGGGAGTGCGAGGGAGGGGTAAAGAGAGAGGGAGAGAGAGAATTTCAAGCAGTCTCCCTGCTGTGGAGCCCAGTGCCAGGTTTGATGTCACAACCTGTGATCATGGCCCTGAAATCATGGCCCTGAGATCAAGAGCATGAGATCACTACCTAACCTCAAATCAAGAGTCAGATGCATAACCAACTATGCTGCCCAGGTGCCCCAAAGACTGAGCAACTTTTTGAAGCATGAATTTAACCCACTGATACATGGAAAGGTGAGGCATTTTCTTTGTACATTAAAAGAAATGTCTACATTAGAAGTGGATAGAAATAAATAGTATGACACTTTGCAAAATAGTGTTCTTTAGAAACACAGACTGGACTGGAAGAGATTATGCAGAGTGAAACAAGCCAAGTAGAGAAAGTCAAGTATCACATGGTTTCACTTACTTGCGGTGCATGAGGGGTAACCTGGAGGACAGTGGGAGAAGGATAGTAAATGGGAAGTAGGATAATCCAGGGAGAGAAACGAAACAACAGAGACTTTGGACACAGAAACAAACTGAGGGACTTGGAGGGAGGGGTGTGGAGGGATGGGAGAGCCTGGTGGTGGGTACTGGGGGCACCTAAAGCGTGGAGCACTGGGTGTGGGGAATGGGGAATGAATCTTGGAACACTGGGAAAAAAAAATTTAAGTAACAAAAACAAAAAAGAAAAAAAAGTAAAAAAAAAAAAAGAAACACAGCGTATTATCAATTTTCAAAGTCCCATTGCAAAATAAATTTTGCCTTATTAATGCCCTACATACTATGTCTTTCTTTTCATTTCCTTGCATTACTCATGCTACATTTAATAATTTCCCTTTGTTCTGGTACAATCTGTCACTTCTAGAAGATTCACAATTATTTTTATAAGACTAGAAAAGAGTTAGAAAAGTTAGAAGTGATGATATATAGTGTTTGAGAAAATATATTTAGTATAAAGCATCCAGTTGTGTTAAAGTGCATTCATCACTTAACTGCATAGATAGTGATGTGTCACTTTTTCATTAACCTGGCAAAGATCAGAGAACATGGTAATGACAAGCACTGTCTGTGTGTGTGTGCGTGCATGCATGCATGTGTGTGTGTGTGTGTGTGTGTGTGTGTGTGCATGCATTCGTGCATGTGTGTAGGGGGTGATTTATAAATGGCATGTTTGTTTTGGAAGAAAACCCTACATCAACCTGGTGAAATAATCACTGATATTTTTGTATTCAGGTGGATTTTTGAAGCATAACATGTGGCTAAATTGAAATTAAAAAGTACCAAAATATACTAAATTTCAAATACAAATTTTGAGCAGTTAGCAGCACCAGGCTTATCACATCTATCCCTACAGTTTATACATGAGAAAAGTAAGACTCAGACATGCTAAGTTTTTATGTTTAAATCAGGTTGATTTAAGAGATGAGTAATGTGTATGTTAACATATGTATTGCTTTTATCATTATGCCTTCCATTAAGTTCATACCTTATGTTCACCCTTTTCACTTTGTGAAAGAAAAGTTCATCCACTTTTGTCTAAGAGGGCAGCATATTAGCATCTTTTTGGATGCTGCTGAGTTAAACAAATGTATTCATTGATATATTCCCATACATGATGTTGACTGAATTAATTAGGATGATGTAGAGTTAAATTATTTATCAAAAGTAGTAGAAAAAAGTAATGATTATTATAGTGCTTCCTATACTTTCACACTGGAAGTCCATAGAGTGGCTTACCAAAGGACTTGACGTGTGACCAGCATTCTGGAACTCTCTGGGGAGCAGAATCCTACCCAGAGGAGCACTCACAACTTTTCTTGGCCACAGTTCCCAATAACAACTTACTATAACTCCAACTATAGCTTCTTGGTCAACCATAAAGGAAGCTTCCTATGCATCCAACAAGACTTTGAAATTTGTTACTTTATCTGCTCATGAATATCCAAGGCTTATAGATAAACTTTTAAAAAAAAATATTTTATTTATTTATTTGACAGAGAGAATCATAGCGAGAGAGGGAACACAAGTAAGGGGAGTGAGAGAGGGAGAAGCAGGCGCCGAGCAGGTAGCCCAATGCGGGGCTGGATCCCGGGTCTCCAGGGTCATGACCTGAGCCGAAGGCAGTCGCTTAACCAACCGAGCCACCCAGATGCCCCAGATAAACTTTTTTTAAGATTTTATTTATCCATTTGACAGAGAAACAGAGCAAGAGAGGGGACACAAGTACAGGGAGTGAGAGAAGGAGAAGCAGGCTTTCCCATCAAGCACGGAGCTTCATGTAGGGCTCGATTCCATGACTCCAGGATCATGACTTGAGCTGAAGGCAGATGCCTAATGACTCAGCCACCCAAGTGCTCCTATAGGTTAACTTTTAAATTAGTTTTATTTTGTGCACAACTATAACTTAAATTGGAATTTCTTATATATATCCAATATTTCCTCTTTTTTAAAAAAAGATTTTATTTATTTATTTGAGAGAGAGAGCGAAAACACAGAAGAGTGAGAGGGAGAAGCACTCTCCACTCAGTGGAGAGCCTGGCATGGGGCTTGAAATCAGGACCCTGAGATCATGACCTGGCCAAAGGCAGATGCTCAACAGACTGAACCACTCAGGCACCTCTCTAATCTTTCTTCTTGTCAAACAACCCTTCTGTCAGATCCTTGAGCTTATATTCCATTCCACTAAATGTGACTCTGTACATGATAATTTAAATCTAGCAATTCCTGAATGAATAACTGAATGAATTTTAAGCTTTTGATATCTCTGAGATATGATTTAAAGTAAGATTACAGTAACAGAAATGTGCCAACATTATTTTGGCAAGAAAGGTCATTTTAATGCCCAGAAAATACATAAATTCATTCTGGTTTCAATGACATCTATGTAGTATGAGCACCCTACACCTTCAGGAAAAAAAAAAAAAAACAAACAACTTTTAATCACTTTTCTTCTTTAAACTAGATTCAAACCCACATAATAAAAAATTATTGCTCAACTTTTGTTATCCTGTAAAAACGTAAAAAATAATCAATAAAGACAAGTAAGTAGTAATAATATCTTATGTTTATATAGTGTTTTATAACTTTAAAGTTATTTTTAAAAGTTATTTTACTTGATCTGCAGAACTGACTTCTGTGCCACAGAAATATTGGTATACTATCTTTCATCTGCTATTTCAAAATACACAAAGCTTTAAAAAGCAAAGTTTTTTTTATTTTTAAATTTGCTGCAAAAACTTATTTAAGGGTGAACCTAATCTGAACTTTTATGAGGATGTCATAGATCTTACTTTCCCCACTCAGTATAAATATTCATGAATCACTGCAAATACATGAGTGTTTTCCTTTGTAGGATTCTGCCCCAAACCCCATTTCATATTAAATAATATATGATAGATGCAGGACACAATTTTTCTTAATTTGAATTTAAGCATGACTGGATCCACAGGTTGCAGATAATATCTTGTGGGCCATTGTTAATTTGGGTAATTTAATGATGAGGACAGTAGTTCCTAGTGATTAAAAAAGGGTACCCAAGGTCACAAGGCCAGGTGATTCTCATGTCAAGTCCAGTTCCTTGATGATCTTTTTCAAAAACATATTTGATAGATAAAGAAGGAAATTCCTAGCCAGTGCAATAAATACTTAGTAGAGATTTTAGATCACAGTAGCTCCTTTTCAATATACTACTTGTCCATGATGAGTTGAGTAAGTCAACCTAGTCACAAGTCCTCTGAGAAGAAAGGAGGAAATATAGGTAGGTTTCTCAATCTGTAACTTACTAAAGTGACAGTCCTTCAAAATTTTAAGTTAATTTTACCCAGAGTGAAAGTCAACTTTTTAATGAACATGGTACAATACTTGCCAATAAATATCCAGCTAATAATGGACATGCCAGATGTTTTCAAAATAGGCATATCAGAGAAAAAGGAACACTTATTTACCTACCCTCTGCAAACTTATAATTCTTTATAGAGATATAAAAGTTTAGAAACCTAAATAAATTAAATAAGTTTTTAGAAGAAGTAACTAAGAAGTAATGCACCACTTTCTAATGTGTCTCTTATTCACCAAGGGGTAACATACCACTGGTTATAAAAGATACTGTTGTGGATAGGGGTATAAATCTTATCATTAATATATGCCAATACTTCCCAGTTTTACACTCTTAATGTTCACTATAAGACAGATTTTCTCTTTCTTGATAAACAGAACAGAATTGGGGACCTGTACCATTATTGAAGGGATAAGTAAATTCTTCTCTGCCTAAAAATATTACTTAGAATCATATAGCTCTTTAGAATCAAAAGACATCTCAGAAGTCATCTAGGTTAAAGGGTCATTTTCTTGCATCTCTAGAAAGGGAAATCTTTATTCTTGAGTCACATTTTTGACATTTCTATTTATGAGAAATTCAAAGTCTTTCAGCAGCTTTCATACACTTTAGAATATTGTCCCCGAAAAATAATTCCAATCTCTTTCACATAAGAGCCCTTCAGATGGTTGAAGTCTGCTACTGAGTTCTCCATTTCCCATAAATTTTACATCCTTATGATACTCTGAATAGATATTTTAGTTGATTTTGTTAATTATAGTTTTTTCTAGCCATGAAAATAACAAGACTGTATTGAAAAGAAATGAGAAGTAGCAAAGTTGGTTTAAAGACAAATGGCAATTATTACGATAGTAGTTTACACTCACATGATTCTATGACTATGAGCCAGGAACTTTTTAAGTACTGTTCTAAATGTGTCCTGTGTAATAATATTTAATCTTCACAGTGATCCTATGAGCTAATTACGATTATTATTTCCATTTTGTAAATGAGTAAACTGGAGCACAGAGAGGTTAATTGACTCTCTCATGTTTACACAGTAAGTGTCAAGCTGGAATTTTAGCCAGGGCAGTCTAATTCCATAGCATGTACACTTATCCTCTCTGCCATACTTTAGAACTCCCAGAAGACTAATGGAGCAAAGCGGGAGTCCAACAGTGTTAAGCAAATTATCAATCAATAACCCATATATATGTGGACAAGGAGAAGGAACAAACTAGAAAATAAAGTTAGCACATACTATCAGATAATACAATTAAGCTAATGCAGTAGTATGTTTAACTTGTCATTTCAACTGAATTTTAATCTCTTAAAATCTCCAATTCATGATTTGTTTAGTTTTTTTTTTTCTGTAGTATGTGGATCACACGGTCTCAAAATTCTATTACTAGTGAGAAAAGAAACCTAAAAATATATTAAATGGAACCTCGGTTGCATCTTCAGTGACATGTTAATAATAGATACCATTCTCCTTTATAAAAAACAATGGGATAAAAGCAAGTTTACTCTGTATTATTGGTTCATTTTACATAAGGCCCAAACATTCATTATATGAATCATTATTGGGTCATTACTAGATAACAGGTACTACTGAGCATCAAAATACCACAAGAAAAGACAACACCTCTATCTTAAATTTATTCATAGGCTGGTGGAAAGAACAGAGACTGAATCATAAATTACAATCCACATTTATAAGTGCGAGGGCACATGTAATCATGGATATTGTGAGAACAGGGATGGTGTAGGTAACATGATGAAAAGAAGGTAACACTGAGTCTTAAAAAATCTTTCAAGTTAACCATGGGGAAAAATAGGGCAAATAAGCCTCTAAACAGAAGTAAGACATGTTACTAAGCCTAGAGGTAAGAGAAAGCATCCAGCACTGGGAAAATTGCAAGCAATTTGTTTTAGCCCAAGATGATGAGGTGTCTAGACTGATTGATAGTATACAAATCTGTCAAATGTGGAAGAATCAAATAACCAAGATCTCAATTGGATGACTAAACAGTTTGGCTTTTATTCTGCAGAATATGGTGAGGTTTCAAAGATTTTGCTTTCTCAAATGTCTTATTTAACATAATTTTTAAAAAATAAGAAGTCTTAAAATTTTAAAAAATATATAGTTTTTATACTTAAGGACTTGCCTTTTTTATTTTAAAGGACTTCCCATATACCCTCACACAGCTTCCCATAATGTTAGGATCTTTCTATGTATACAATTATTGAAACCAAGAAATTAACATTGATCTATCACTATTAACTAATCTACAGAATGTAACTCAAGTTTCATCAGTTTTATACTGTCATTTTCATGGTCCAGGATCCAATCCAGGATCCCACAATGCATTAAAGTCATGTCTCTTTTGTCTCCTTTTGTTCCTCAGTCTCTGACCCTGACAGTTTTGGAGTACCAGTTAATTATTTTGCAGAATTTCTTTCAATTTGGAGTGTTTTGTGCCTGAGAATATGGCACATTCACTTTTTCACTGAAAGATTTTCCATACAAGGTAATAAGGAAAGTAAATTATATCTAGATCATTTTGTTCTCATTTGTTTTCATTGCCAGAAAATGAAAACAAAACAAAACAAAACCACAACACTTTAAATAAGTATGCTTTATTCATTTTCTAACAACATGGCAGGAAAACCCTTTCTCAAAAGACAATTAGTTATGCTAGATAAATACATAAGAAAATTTATTTTTGAATGCAAAGTTAAGCCACTTTCATGCAATCAGAATCTTTGTGGCCAAAAATGAAAAGAAAAATGTAAATCAGAGCTGACAATTTGTTGACTGACAATGGTAATAAATAGTAGTGTTTGGTACTACTTGTAGGATTTATGATAAAAGGAAATAATAGATAAATCCTTCCCTAGATCTTCTCTAAGATAGGTGTTCAAGAGGTACATTTATTATGGTAATTAGAGATGGAACAACCAATATTCTAATCTTACAGGCAACTAAGTAATATATTTTTGTATTAGTTCTCTTACCTTACTTGCTGCACTCATTCTATTCTTAACTTTGTTTAATGCCTTAATTGACACTATTATCCATCTATCTATCTATACATATAAATTAAAGAAACATAATTAGAATCTTAAAAAATCACAGATACATGGACACACAAGGGAACTTATAAGTTCAGATAGTTTTAGAGGTGACATTTGCAAATGCTCAAAAACCAGATCACTCTACAATATTATGCAACTTATTTAGAGACTAGATAAAGAGAGAATGCGCTATCACATTTCCAAATAAGTGGACTAAAGTAGATCATATTTGCCCTCTTGTCTTGAACAACAAAAATAAAAAAATAAAATGTAAAGTATGTGAAACAATTAAAGACACTGCACATCAACCAGTAATGGAAGGTGATTCTTGAGAGACAGAAAACACTGTGAGATCTATGATTGTCCCACCTTACTGACTTGAGAGTATTTCCAGGCCACGGTGCTGGCAGAGGGAACCCAAGAGTATACCTGAGTTCAGCCAAGAGTTCAGGGTGACCCAAATGGCTAGAGCTGGCAAGACTAAGTACCAGTGAGCAAAGCACTCCCTATTGAGCATATTCAAAATATATCCTCTTTAATTATTCAACTGAGTACTGATCATCACACACACATAAGGAAACTACCTTAAGGCAGAGGACAGTCCAAAAGGATTAAAGGGAATAGTATTGATGCTTACATGTTTACATGTGATAGAAAATAGTACCTGATCCCATTAGCTAGACTGGAAAAACTCATGACTCATTAGGCATCAGCTAGCTACTCAGAAGGCTCTTGCTTCCGAAGTAGAAAATATTCACACACTGAATCTTGGCCTGATCCCATGCAACAAATCTTAAAATCAACACCTTAAGGTATAAAACTGCTCTAAATACCTAGATGCATGCTACGACAAAGCTAAAAAAACCTTTCCATAAATACAAGGATATTTCAGGCATGCATAAGGACAGGAAAATATGTCCTATAATAAGGAGTAAATCAATCAACCAAAACCAACCCATAACTGTCACAGCTATTAAAATTAGAAGACTAGCACATAAAATTAGTCATTCAAACTATATCCTATACATCCTATATATGTTCAAAAAGTTAAATGAGACGTGGAAGAATATAAAAAGATCCAAATTGTAAATTGAAACCATAATGTCTGAGATGAAAAATATACTATATGGGATTAGTGAAATAGTAAGCATTAGAATATCTAGAAAAAAATAGTAGATTTGAAAATAGTAATAGAAACTACCTGAAATGCAACCTAGAAATAAAATAAAAATTTTTAAAATAAAAAGAGCTTTAGTGAACTGTGGGACAATTATGTGGCCTAATAAAGATATAATTAGAATCTCTGAAGGAGAGCAGAGATATGGGAATATTGAAAAAGTATCTGAAGAAATAATGAGTGAAAATTTTCCAAATGTGATGAAAACTATAAAAACAAGAGTTAAATGAGCATCAGTCACAAAAAAATGAGGGCAATTGTACCATGACACATTATAATAAAATTTTACAAAATCAATGATAAAGAAAAAAATCTTGAAACCACACACAGATTAAAAAAAAAAGACATCATATACAGAAGAACAAACATAAAAATATCACGTTTATTATTTGAAACAAAACAGCAAGCAAGACAGCAGAAAACATCCTTAAGTATAAAAAGAAAAACCTCTCAATTTAGAATTCTATACCCGACAAAAGTGATCTTAAAAAATTATAGTAAAACAAAGCTCTTTCATAGTAAAACAAAGCTTACTTCATTATAGTAAAACAAAGCTCATTCAGAAATATGTCTGAAAAAAATTGATAACCAAAAAGTTCACACTACAATAAATGTGAAAAGAATCTTTTCAGGCAAAATAAAAAATGATTCCATGTGGAAAACTGAATATACAGAAAGGAGTGAAGTATATTAGAAATGGTAACAACATGAGAAATACATAATTCTTGCCTGCTACTTTAATTTTTTAAACTAATTACCTATTTAGGGGAACCTGGGTAGCTTAGTCAGTTAAGAGTCTGCCTTCAGCTCAGGTCATGATCTCAGGGTCCTGGGAATGAGCCCTGAGTAAGGGTTCCTGCTCAGTGAAGAGTCTGCTTTTTTTCTCTCCCTCTGCCCCTCCCTGCTGCTCATGCTATCTCTCTCACCTTGCTTTCTCTCTCAGACAAATAAATCTTTTTTAAAAAATTATTACCTATTTACACAAAATTACTATTAATCTTTATAGGGTTTATTATGTATTGATTCAAAATGTATGATAACATAATTACTGGGAAAGGAGAAAAGCAAGTATACTATTGAGTCATCAAATTGTACAGTAAATCCTATAAGATCACTTATAATGTCACACTCTACTGTGATAACATAAGATGCACACTATAAACCCTAATGCAAACACAAAAATAATAAAGCAAAGAATTATAACTAATAAGACAACAAAGGAGATAAAATAGAATCATAAAAATATTTTTTCTAAAAGAAGAAAAAAGGGGGGAAGGAAATAAATAACTGATGGAGCAAACAGAAAAATATCAAGAAGAAAGACTACAAATTTTATCAATAATTAATTGATAAATTAATTAATTTTAATTAGTTAATAAATAGCCTTAAAATCTATTTCAACCACAGAAATTGTTAAATTTGATAATAAAAGCAGGATTCTACTATATGCTGTTTATGAGAAACACACTTTATATATAAAGACAAACCTGGATTAAAAATTAAAGAATAGAAAAGATATGTCATGCTAACATTAATCTGAAGAATGTTGGAATAGTTATATAAATATCAGATCTATCAGAGCACAGAATATGACCAGAGGTAAATAGTATCATTTCATTAAGATAAAAAGTCAGCTTATTAAAAGGATGTAAAAATCCTCAACATTTATGAACCTAAAAACTAAGATACAAAGTGTTCATAACAACTTTATGGGAAAAATATTTTCAAAACTCCTATAAAAATTAATTATTGAACTATGTTATAGAGTCCTATGAATACTAAGAAATATATAAACCTATCACAAAATTATAGAATCCTATTAGTAAGAAATTTGCAGAAAGAAGATATCCAAAAAGCCAATAAATAAATGAAAAAATGATATTTTATGTAGTGACCAGCAAAACAAAGGTAAGATAGTATTTCATAATCATCTGTTAACAATAACAACAAAAATGTCATATATACCAAGAGCTGATGATAATATGGGGTAATCTGAACTCCCAAGCCTTTGCTATGAAGTATAAATGAGTAAAACGTTGAAGAATAGTTTTTCATGAGCTAGCTTAATTAAAAATGTACAGCCCATCACCAACCAATGCTGTACTCTCACAAGTGCCTGAAATGATGTTATAAGTGCACATTGCAACATTATTTATGAAAGAAAATTTAAGATGCACACAGCTTGCTTTACTATGAGATTTATTATGAGATTTACTATGAGAAGATTGTAAAAAAATAGTCTTATCTGTACATTAAGGCAAATTTATATAATGTAATATTATGTAACAGTCAAAATATCACACACACTACTAACCATGACACAACATGTTGAGATATTATTGAAATGCTTTCAAATTTCATTATAATCTGATTTCTAACTGTGGGCAAGATTTGTCAAGCTTTTTCTTTTCCATGTATTTAAGACTAGACATATATTAGTATGAATTGTTACAAGTCATCTTTTCTTCTTTACACATCTAGATAAAAAATGCCTAAGACAATGTTATTCCATCCACAGAGTGACAGATTAAGGCAATAATTCAGATTATTATATTTATAGAGCAAATAAAAATATTAAATACAATCAAATATTATGTCAGAGACTTATCAGTGCAAATAGGGGATATTGCATTTCTCATGTACATGCGTCTTAAAATAATTCTAGGTCATGACATTTAAATACAATAGTGAGTTTCTAAGTAACACAGTTGAGGTGATACATAATTTAGAATCCCTAATTTCAATTATATGAGAATATAGGCATGATGTACTTCCAAAATATTATACTGCTTATAATCCCTGTTTTTATTCATATGTGACTAGCCAATCAATAATGACAGAAATTTTCCCTTTTACTATAAATATGATGATCATACCAATCTAATTTATTTTGTCATGGAATCTCTCTTTTGCTATCTTAGGCACTAATATATACTGCTTGAATTATTACAAGTGGACTTTCTATTATTATTGTGCAAAAACTAATAAAAACATTAAAAAAAAACCCCAGAACACTTAATAGCATCTACTGCCAACTCATGATTACTCATGATATTTATCGTCAAAGGGGGAGCAGTATCTTAAAGCTATAAAAGCAAATAAAACTATAAAAATTCTAAAATATAAACCTTTGGTTTTCATAAGAGAATGCAATTACTCATTATCCATGTCCCTACTGGCATTTGAAGATTTTCATTGATTTTTATCATCAGAAATATTAACAAAGAAATATAACATGCATGGGTTCTACCTCTTGTTAAAGTAAAAATTAAAAAAAAAACCATAATGGCCTATTTAAATGAAGACAATTTTGGCAGATACACACGATCACAAAAGTACCCCCACATCTATTTGCGACCATCAAATTAATTGAATTAGTGTCTCTTTCTGTAATCTGACATTTAACTTGAGCAGAGGTGAAACCCAAGCATGATATATGTGGAATTTAGAGATAAATTTAATATAAGTATCCTTATAGTGAACTTGACTAAATAAATAAACTTTCTTGTAAAAACGTGAAGTTGAACATGCTATTTATTAAAAATGTGAAAGAGGTTGGCAGTCCTAGATCACTTAAATCTCATTTTTATGAGAGAAAAGTTGAGTTTCCACATATAATTGCTATATTCAAGTTCTAAAGTTTACTTTAATCATAATGTATTCTTCTTAGTTTTATTTCTTATTGCAAAGACAGCCACATTCTCTGACTTTGAATTCTATGCTAAATTAGGCAGCACTTGTGGAATCTGGTTGCTATGAAAAATTCTAAACACCCTTTGTTTTATTGGGCAGAATTGCATTCATCAGTGGATGAGTCATTAAGATATGTATATCCACCTCAGCTGTGTTATTGAAAGGCTGAAAGCTAAAGGCAAAAACCAAACCCCTGCAATATTTCATTTGTAGCCCAAACCTGCATAATTGATAATACCTGCAAAGTGAATTTTTATTAGCAATCTTAAAAGCAATCTTTCCCTTTCATGATTTTTTTTTACATTTTCTTAAATTCATATAAAAGATTATGTAGGGAATACATTAATATTTTAAAACTTCTTTATTGATTTTTTATCATGTTATTTTCTTTTGCTTTAGAGAGCATGATCCTACTTAGATTTTGAAATCTGTTACAGTATCTAATAGTTATCCTACTTGAGGTGAAATTGAGAAACTATTTCAAATTGTCAAAATAATTATCTGTCAATATACAACGAAACAACAGAGACTTTGAACACAGAAACAAACTGAGGGACTTGGAGGGAGGGGGGTGGAGGGATGGGAGAGCCTGGTGGTGAGTACTGGGGAAACCTAAAGCGTGGAGCACTGGGTGTGGGGAATGGGGAATGAATCTTGAAACACTGGAAAAAAAAAAATTTTTAGTAACAATAAAGAAAAAACCAATATTGAAAAAAGATTATAAAAGTAAAACTTTAAACTCATCAAAATGTTTTGTTTTATATAATGATATTCAAGGTATGAAAATTTAGATACCTTTCCATCTAAGCAAGTGGTCTATTCCAGATACTTGAACACACTATAGTTAATCCTCCTTAAAAATATATATAAGAAAAAAATAAGACCCAAAACTTATTTCAAAACATGGTGAAGCATAGTGAGAATGTCCCCTGTTTGTGCAATATTTTCTTAACTTTATGCTATCTTGAGATTCCCAATTTCTTGTTTTACATTACATTTTACACTGTGCTATAGAACACCAGACAGAAATGGTGGGAATTCTAACCAATGTACAGGGGAACTTTTGTAATAGTCTCTGCAGGCCCTGTCAATATATGAGAACTATTTATCAAAAAATGGCTTATAAAGTCCAAATTACTAGAATGAACTTTACACAAGCAGTTCTTAACATGCAAATAGGATTCATTCGCAAACACTCCACACCATCTTGGATGCCATGTCCCGTCCTTCCAGTCTTCTAGACATCCCCTCTGCCCTCTGCCATTATCATTTCTGCTAGACTGCCTCCACAGAGGTATTTCCTCTGTGTGTCTTTCCTTTACATTTTCAACAGCACCAAAACTGCAAAGAAGGTGTTTGAGGTAAGACATGCTGCCCTTGAAAAATTGTACTTTTTTATGTTATTCAATTCTCCCTCTGTTTACCTTCCTTTCAATCTGGGACTGCTGGAAGAAACTTTCTCCATATTAATCTCTATGTTAAAACTGCTCTCACTCACCATGCCTTATCCATCTCCCTCCCTTGGCAGAAATTCTTTGTCAAAGTTCCAACTTTCATGCTTGTCCCTCAGGAAAGATGGCTAACTCAATGGAGAAGAAGGCAGAAGATGGGTGGTGATCTGGTGCCCTCTCCTCTGTTCTCTTGCAAAACCAAATTTCTACTGCTCCAGTTACTATAATTGGGACAAATGTTACTTTAAATTTTCTTTGAGAAATGAAAAAACATCCACAGTATTATTTCATTTTCTACATTATTACTTCTCCTTTGCAATCATTATTCTTCCATTTCTATATCTTCCCTCCTATGATATCCAATCGGAGATTTAAGGGATTAAGTTACCTTTTAATCTCAGTTATCCTTCTGAAAATTTCTTACAATTTTTATTTGGAACTGGTCTATCAAGACAATTGTATGTACATTATTCATATATGTAATGCCTTTAATGCCTTAACTAGATAGTGATACTTTAAAGGAAAAAAAAGTAAGTTTGGTTCCATTACACTTTATTGTATCTATACATTTTACCAATCTGTATTACAGATTAAAAAGCATTTCTGAATTTGTCTAGGAATATAAGTCCATTAATGATACAGTGTTGATTGTCCTTAGAATAAAACTGACAAATTGGGAATTGTCCTTTCCAGTAGGACATTTTTCACCAACCATTAAGTAATAGTCTTATCAACTTTCTATTTCAAAGAAAACAAAATATCTGAGATTTTAGGCATAAGAGAGTATTTTATCTTCATTCTCTAAGTATGAGTCTATTGACACTAAGAAGTTCAGATCATGGTGATGATGGGTTTCATTCTTTCACTGAAAGTGATGATTTTCTGTCTGTGTATCACTTATTAAGAAGTTTCTTAGAATCTGACCCTATAACCCTGTAGCTGCTGAACCACTATGCTATGATCTGAAAATAATACTTGAAATTACTTATCCCTGAACAGTAAAAGCTTACTTTATCACCTTCTTTACAAAAAAAAAGAAATAAACACACAAAGGTTTTGTGAAGTCACTAGTCCATAATGACCTGTTTAAAATTTTCAACAATCTGGCTTATTTTATGGAATCTATGATTTAATTCTTCATTAAGGGGGAACAAAACCGAACTTTATCCACATGACAGGAAGGACTCGGGAAAATTTGAGATGATTTACCCGAGAGCTCTGGCAGAATCATGAGGAGCTAAGAAATGGAACTTAATTATGCATGAGTAAGGAAGAGCCAAAATTCACAGTAAAATCACGCATCAGTGATTTAACTCTGACTGGAAGTTTCAGGATCTTGGAAATAATTTTATGTAGACATGTTCTTTCCTCAGGACTTTTCTTTCGAATTTTTATATATCTGAAAACAGTTCTTCCACTGTTAAAGTACTATTCCATTTAGGGAAGAAGAATATTAATATAACTACTAGTATGGAGCCATCTTCTTTATCTTAGCAGTAAAATCTCCTGATGGAAGAATGCACTGTGTTGGAGGGTAAGGGGAATGGGGTGGGTATTTCAAGAGACATACACGGAGACCGTGTCTCCACCTCCTGGCCTTAGGATAATCTCTGAGAAAGCAGGAAGAGAGCCTTTCCTTTTTCAGAAGGGCAGATGTTCACAGAAGGTTCAAAAGGTATGGAAGAAAGGGGGTATTTTAGGGAAATTAGTATTGTAATTTTTTTGTGCAACCTAAATTCTTATCCTTTTCCTCCCTGATGATTCTTTAGTAAAATCTACATTATTCACCAGTACTTTCCAAAATCAGCTTTTTAAAATGTGACAAAAATGTTGTTTCTATGTTGGCATAGAGGGGAAAAAAGAGACTGCCTCCAAGACAGCCAGCCATAGCTGGATTAAATGTAGCATGAAATAGATTGTTAAAAACTATCAAAGATAAATCCTGAATCTCAAACCCTGTTTGCCTGGATTTGTGGGAAAGCTGAGAACTGGAATGCTCTCTCAGCTTGGACAATAAGGTCATTAAGAGCTTTTCTTAACAAGTGCGGCAGACACAAGATTTGCGGTGACCAATACTGCAAAAAGCACTCCTAAGAAGGTTACAGATATATCCAAAAAAATCAGGATGATGGACCGAGATGGTCTTCAAGTTCCTCTCAGCTTGACTAAGCTTTAGCAGATTTCTTTCTGACTATAACCCCTGATCTCCCTTTTCTTAGAGCATTTACTTTAGAAAACTGGTAGTTGTAAATTCTCTTTCTGCCTCTTTGAAAAGTATGTAAATCTTCTCTCCATCTTTTGTAAGTTCTACAACTCAAGAAATATCTTTCTCAAGGACCTGGAAACCATCTCTTCAAAGTGTAAATATTGGAAATACTGGTGACTCAGTAGGTTAATCATTGTAAATATTGGTGGCTCAGTAGGTTAGTCATCTGCCTTCAGCTCAGGTCATCATCACAGGGTTCCTGGATTAAGCCCCAAATCAGGCTCCCTGGTCAGCAAAGAGTCCACTTCTCACTCTCCCTCTGCCTCTCCCCCGGCTCATGATCACATTCTCTGTCAAATAAATAAATAAAATCTTTTAAAAAATAAATCAATAAATAAAAATAAAATGTAAACGTTAAAGTAACAACCCTATCTCCCAGTCTCTGTAGGAAGTCAGAAGCCTCACTTGGATTGGAATCAATTAGTTAACACAGATGATCTCATCAAAAAAACATTTATAAACTCAGGAAAAATTCTACCTATACCATTCACCAACCTCCCCATAATGTAGTCCAAGACTTTTCTGCTAAAAACTTAAAAGTCCTCCATCCTTTGTTACAGCAGAAATTATTATCCAGACTTGGTCTATGTCCTCTCCGCTATTGCCAACAATAATATTGGAGTAACATCAACTTCTGTATACTTCCCTTCTCTAGTGCATTTTTTTTCTTTAGCAATGGGTAATTAGCTCTGGAAGGACACCAAACACATACTTAAGAGAAATAAGCTTCAGAAAAAATTAGTGAGAAAATAACCAACTATTTATAACCAAGTCTTCTTATTTTTAAATACTTGTTATAATGTAATTCTGTATTATATAAAAATTTTTAGAGGTTATCATTTAAAAAATTGTTCAATTCCATTTATAGATCTAACCTTGCCTGGGGCTCCAGGCAAGGTGGAAGAGTGGGCCTGCTTGGTAGTCTCCCTTCCCCCCACCACCCACTTGCTCTCTCCCCCTCTCTCAAAAAACGGGGAAAAAAAGAAAAGAAAGAAAGAAAAAAGATACCAATAGTGATTCTGAGCTTTAATTAAGTAATGGAGGTAACAGTTTTAGCATAATGTTTGGACCTAACAGATGGTGAAATTAAGCAAGTCATGTATCTTCTGAGTCCCAGGTTCTTCATCTCATAAAAGAGGCTAGTAATAATGTCTATTTCCTGAGGTAATTGTGAGGAATGAAGGAGACAGCCTGTATAAACTGCTTGGCATATCATTAGGTACATACCACAGCTTACTAAGTTTTCTGTTGAGTTTTTATTATTTAATAGGACCTTAGGATCAAAATGAAACCAAATTGACCACACCCATGTGGACTTCGAGGTTGCTGCTCTCAGCAACTTCCTGCATGAAGCAGCTCTGCTACTGGATTTGCTTTCTAACCCTATCCACCAAAGTTCATTGATGCTTTCAAAAGTCCTTTTATGAGCCTGAGGTTCTAGTAGAGTTCAAGTAACAATCTTCTTTATTCACAACTTACTCAAAGGAAATCACAGGGAGTGATGAAGAAAACATTCTGGGCCTTGGAGAGTTTATAACGTCCAGTATGTGTTTGCTCAACAACTCCTTTGGGGAACAGGTAGATCAAATCCTGTCCACCCAACAACTTTCTTAAAGCCCTCCTCTGTCACACTTCCTCAAATACTGAGGCTCCTAGAAAATCCTGCAAACCACCAAAAAGCCTATAATCAGAGTCTTTCCAAACTGTTTCCACTTACAGGACAGGGATATTCCATCACTTATTCTAGAGTTCCTCCAGTTTCCCTAGGCCTTGCCTGTGCATAGAGATGGAATCTTATTAAAAGGAATGACTTCATTTTTTCTGATCATTGCCTTAATATTTCTGATGATGTGTTACTGCTCCCATAACAATTTCCTCTGAGTATTTCTTTGATTCTGTGATTCCTTGTAGTTGCTTAATAGTGCATTTGTTATTTCTAGCACCATGATGCTTGGGTGATGGGGATGGGGCAGGGGTTCCTTCTGAGCACTACAAAGTCTTCCAGTATGCTACATGATGACAGTCTCACTCTAGTGACTTCTGTGGTTTTAGCCACTTACAGTCCTCTGGCAGCAGCATGTGGTAAAGTAGGGGCAAGTAACACTTGGCTTCTACTTTTTCACTATAGTTTATTAGTAGGCCCTCACAGTTGTGTCACTTCTGCTCCCACAGTACTGGTCTTGGGCCCATAATTCAATAATACCAAAAAGGATATACTTGAAATATGTATTCTTTTCAGAAAATGATGTTTAGTATGTATTGCTTATTCTTCCCTCTTGTTGAATGAATTTCCCTCAGAGATCCCTCCTTTCTCTTATAGCTAGAACACTGGCAACAGCCCAAGATTCTAGTCTCCTTCATTTTCTTAGACATATCCAGGCCCATCTGATTTTCACTTGGTCTCCAGAGGGGTACCTGAGAACATCAAAGCTAAAATTATGAAATTTTTACTAGCTACATTTAAATATAAAGCAACGGTCACCTTATTTTCAAAGTCTCTTTCATTACATTACTTCATGTTGTCATTTACATTATCTAAATGTCGTAGATTTCACCATTTAACTGTTTTTTCTTATTAATAATTTCTTACATTCTCTCAACTACAATTCAGTTTGATTGTTTTCACTTCAACTTTATTTTTTTTTGTTTTATTGTTACTAAAAATTTTTTTTCCAGTGTTCCAAGATTCATTCCCCATTCCCCACACCCAGTGCTCCACGCTTTAGGTGTCCCCAGTATCCACCACCAGGCTCTCCCATCCCTCCAAGTCACTCAGTTTGTTTCTGTGTCCAAAGTCTCTGTTGTTTCGTTTCCCTCCCTAGATTACCCTAGTTCCCATTTACTTTCCTTCTCCCACTGTCCTCCAGTTTACCCCTCATGCACCGCAAGTAAGTGAAACCATGCAATACTTGACTTTCTCTACTTGTATTATTTCACTCAGCATAATCTCTTCCGGTCCAGTCCATGTTGCTACAAAAGTTGGATATTCATCCTTTCGAATGGAGGCATAGTTTTCCATTGTATATATGTACCACATCTTCTTTATCCATTCATCTGTTGATGGGCACCTTGGCTCTTTCCACAGTTTGGCGATTGTGGCCATTGCTGCGATGAACATTGGGGTGCATATGGCCCTTCTTTTCACTACATCTGTATCTTTGGGGTAAATGCCCAGTAGTGCAATT